>QQSS02177776.1:0-14747 GCA_003687565.2 Craspedacusta sowerbii
AATAATAATAATAATAATAATAATAATAATAATAATAATAATAATAATAATAATAATAATAATAATAATGAGAATAATATGGAAAGTATTCTCAATAACACTTTTTAATTATTTCGTGTCCAATTGCAACGGATACGCGACCATTAGGAGCACACAAGCGAGCACACATATAAATTCTGCTTAGTTTAGAAATTTATTAGGTATTCTATTCCCCAACTCCAAACGCGTTTCGCCCTATCTGGGGCTCATCACCGAGGTGTTGTGTCACCGAGGAGCGCTTGCATACCATAACTTTGCTTTTGCGGTCAAGAAATAGAGTCGTAAAGATCTCTACGATTCAAGGGTTTGCGTAAGTTCTGGCTGTGGGAAGTGTTTGAAATCATTAGTTCGAATGCACAGCCAAGATACATAACTAATACTCCAATTTCAACATCGTGAAAGGTTCTTGCTGACGTATCGATTTCCTTTCATGTGCTTGGAGGAAGTGTTTCAATAAGTCATCGCGAATCGATAGTATGTGTCTTCTTTCGCTAATAAATTACTTCATAAATCTCCATTTCCTCCCACTCCATTTTCAAATATCCGTTTTCTCTCACTCCATTTCCAAAAACGTTCAAAAGAATTTGATTTTCCCTTTCAAGGCTGGTTAGTGACGCATCGTCGCTGGTGAATTGTAGCTAGTGGTGAGGCAGGAACGATTGTGGAAATTTGTAGCCAAGGTTCTTAAGTGTATCATGGATTCTGTACTGGATGAACTTATGATGAACAGCAAGATGGCAGGACAATCGCGCACCTGTAGCACCGATTCCAACTCGAACGAAGACACAAACAGAGATCTCGTTGGTACTGCAGTTTAAAATTGATCGCACGAATTTTTATCCTTCGTGCACACATCTTTCAGGAAGTAATGAAAACGTAGAGCAGCGTTGATCACATTATGAAGGGCCGTGCCAAACGCGTTCTGAAAAATTATCGCAATGAATGCTAGATTCTTCGATTTTCTTCTCACTTGAAGCTTTTCTTGCGTTTTTAACAGGCTGTTTTTGAACCCATCGTACTTTTCCTTCAAAGCTTTCTCGTTAACAATTTTGACGGTTCTCCTTGCACTTATGCTATCGTGAGGGACGTTGTACACTTTAGTTATGACATTCAACACAATTTTATCAAGGCTACGCTTATTTTGTTCGATATTGGGCAAATTTACTTGGAATTAGGTATTGGCCAGTGCTCACACCTCGATTTATTCGGAAAGATTATTTACCTCGGGAGACGTCTTCAATCTGGTAGTTAACAATAAGTATTTATTCTAAACTGCAATAAACTTTATCTGGTTTGATCAAGTCTGCTTGTTTAAGAGATTTCATGTTCTTTCCATGAAATTAGTAATTCTTGAGTTCTTGTGGATTTTAAAGCTTCTAAAGTATCCAGTTAAGGTTTTGGAATCAGGGAGACGCGCTGTAACGCTAAACCGCAGGAACAAGGTCGAACATTCTTATTAACTCAAAAGAATATCACTTCTTAGACACAATGACGCTCAGTAGCGTGGGTTGGACTGGCCTATACTTGCACAATTCCGTAACGGCTGGACTATAATCTAGACAACATTTCCAAGGCCAACCCGCTCTAATAAAGCCCTAGGAGGAATAATATGAGCTGAACGACAAAAATGTTGATTTGCGCGTGCGATTACTAGCCCCAAAACTTATGATAATCAATCTTTGTTGTAAAATGTTTACTAAAGGTCCGTGAGCCGACCAAGAACGAATAAAAACTTTAACATGAACTAAATCTAGGCGATCTGTCAAAAAGAAATTTTCGTTATCAATGGAGTTTTATCCAACATGCAGCACAATGTTAATTCTCCGTGAAAGGCGCGTGAAATGTCACACCCATATGATTTAGAAATCCCTTGGATCTTGGATCACATAAACATGATTTAAAAAGATATGCCAGAAGAATAATATCGTCCTCTGAGTTTTGGCATAACCCATGGAAATTTGCAATGCTTTTAGATAACTGTAAAAAAGCTCACTACAGATATACTGGATGTCCCCTTGTCCAACAAACCTTTTCGCAAGACAGTATTCCTTGGCGTTTCGACACACAACAAAGATAGATAATTTGCTTCTGGTCGTTCTTTATATCTGTGGAATTTTTTCCCGTAGCATGCGATTCTGGAGAGAAGTAAATATTGTTGATGTTGTAGTTTTTGCTGAGGAATTCCTATTATGCAGTTCAAGAATTAATATAATTTTTTTTGCAAGCTACTTATACATGTCCATTATTTGCTCACAATGAGTCTAAATTGGGATTACACCTATGAAGATATTTCTGTAGTACGATAACTGGAGATACTTTTAAGGGTACATTTTCATATATTAAACGTTTTTCTGTCTAGATTTAGAAAGAATGAGCTTCAAGCGTATTTCTACAAGCTTTATGATCATTTTATGTGTGATAACTTTGGGTAGGTCAAACACGACCAAATCCATATATGCAGGGAATTGGTGCACTCATGATGGAGCAGTGTAAGTACTATAGTCGTGGTCTTATGCTAAGTAAGTAAAATTACTTTTTGTGTGCTGTACTCCTTAATTCTAACCCTAGGTAACAATTTGTTTTGCATTTAATAGGATGATGGTTGGTGACTTCAACGGCAATGGTTACGACGACGTGATATGTTATGACAAGCATGGCAGGAACTGGAAAATCGATGATAGATTGTTTGCGCAGGAAATCTCTACAGGGTTGTGTCCTCGATATCCGCAGGAATTTTCGCAATATCTCGAGGGCCTGAATGATCTTTGCATACTAAGTCACCAGAAGCGACATGTTGGTGATTACAACGGTGACGGCGCGGATGACATCCTATGTCACAGTATCCTTGATGGGTCGATCTGGATTGCTCTGGCCGCTGCCGAGGGCACCTTTACAGGTATTATCAATCATTTCATAAATAGACTGTCCTTAGAAGTTAGCATACTCTAATAAAGAACCAAGTTCTGTCTGAGTTTGCTTGCTTCTTATCCGTTTCGGTCGTTACCTTTTGACCCAAAGCTAAGTTGAGAATTTCGAAAATGTTTTAAAGATCACCCTTTGAACACTCAAAGCACGGATTTGCGAGGGCGCTGGGATAGTTGCTAATATATGCTTTAAAGCAATCAAGGGCCAAAACAATTTGCCAAGCCTTTGATAGTTTCAACAGGTAAGACTTATAACCTGCCTAAAATGACAAAGTACAGTGACAATAGTCTTATCTCAGCCAAGGTCTACAACAAAGTCCCCTTTTTTAGGATAAGAGATAAATTATACCCTTCCATAGCGGGAATCAAGCGGATCTCGTGTAGCCCGAAACTGGTGCGACCAGGGGAACATATTACGAACAATTATTGAAAGCGCAAGATTCGTTCTAGGGGTGCGAACCTTTCTATCAGCATAACATTTGCAGAATGAAAGATAGTATTCGAATCTATCAAGCAACAAGTAATGTTCGATTTATTGCAACATTATGGAATCCCGAAGAAGATCCTAAGAACCATACAAAGCACCCATGACCAGTCGAGAAGTACTGATGGGAAAATACCTGCAGAGTTGAGCGTGACAACTAGGGCATTGTTCGGTGACACTCTAACTCCCTACATATTCCGAGTTGTCTTTGACTATCTTGTAAAGCGACCACAGCAACAGCGGGCAGGAGATCATTGCATTTTTACACATCGAAGACTTGGGGTCCGCCAAGGAGAAACTGGACCACAAACATCCGTTTTTGACTGCGATATCGCCTTTCATTCACCCTAACTAGAGGGCGGTTTCGAAAGAGCACAAAAGCACTATCCCTCTTAGCGAGACTGGCTCGGGAAATTAGTCTGTAGGTCAGCTTAAGGAACTGCAACCGTCACGTCACCTCATGTCGATATCATTACCTTATAAGGTCACTTAAGTGGGTCAACACCTTCAAATACTTGGTTAGTTCAGTGGTTGCTTCGGCACACACGGACGCAAAGGCTAAGCATAGGCCCATTTCATAAAAATAAAAGCCGTATTCATTTCTTTGGATCAAATCGCTTGAAAGTAGACATTTCATGCAGCATGTCTGCCTATACTATTATAAGGTTGATAAGCTAGATAAGAACCAATTATCTCAAGAACAGCTAATTTTCAAAAAGGATCTCATTCATTTCAATCTTCATGAGCGAATTTCACTTTCATCCAATTGATCCAGAATACAGAAGGGCTCATATTCGTTTGTTTAACTCTTCATCTTTAGCACTGAAGTAAGTCTTTCGAGACGCAAAGACGACTGACCGTTTTCCTTAAAATCTTCTTATAGGAGTAACTTGGATCAATTCTGTAAGGTGGTGTTGGCTAGATGGAGTCGGCGATGCATTGCTACTTGTCGGCGACTTCAACGGTGATAGTAGGACGGATATATTGTGTCACAGAGTCACTGACGGTTACAAGTGGATATCATTTGCTAGGACAGGTTCCTACTTTACTCATGGAATTGACTGGCATCTACCAATGCAATGGTGCGGAGCAAGGACGATCCAAGTTGGTGACTTTGACGGTGACAAAATCGACGATCTTTTTTGTCACAACCAACGTGGACAGATTTGGATTGTTTACGCAATAGTGGAATCATCACTTTTCAAAGGATTTTCGCAAAATTATTTTTATGATAATGGTTGGTGTATCAAGGCTGGCTCAGTTCTCAGGTGGGCTTTTTTTATGATAGTGATATTATGTGCAATCACTTGGATACACCTCATGCATGAGGCAAGTTCGTTCCATTCATTTAAATGGGATTGTAAGTTTCTTTGTATATATATGTATTTTTTTTATGTACTATATTGCATATATAAGACGGTTCGTTTATTTAGGCAGCGATTTGATACCATAGCAAAGCACGCAATAAAAAATTCTTCACCAATGGGAATCATTCTCAATCAATTACAATAACTAGCCTACCAGGTCTAAACCTGTTTGAATAGTACAGAAAAAACTGCACTCCAGGCCAAAGTTACACAAAAAGCAAAACGTCGTCATGCCTAACCTAATCCTTTAGTGTTGGCTTTTCCTCTGTAATATGAAGCGCCTCTTAGATCTTGAGTGTGGCTTTAGTCGAGCCGTGGTTAAATATTGGTTGTAGAATGTTTTACAAGATTCCGATTCTCGCAGATGCTGTGAGATTGCCGTTGCGCAACGGTCGACATTTATGTGTTCAGCTACACTTGTCCCAAGGTGTCGGGGTGGTGAAACAAATATACTTGGTATTACAGCTAAGGCAAACAAATCTATACACTTCGTGAGGCTTAAGAAGGTGTGGAACCGTATCCTTGGTTGAAAAATACGAACCAATCTTCAATGGAATTAAAACAAATCTGAATTCCGAAACAATTTCCGGATTACTTCCTGCAATCTTTAGTTGTGTGAGGTGCGAAGCTTTACCGATGTATGGTAATTTATAGCACTGTATACTTTCTTGTTTTCCAGTGCTTTTAGGTAACTCTTCTCTCTCATTGTTAGGTAAATAGTTCTGGTTGATAAAGCAATGGGTAATGTTATCCAGGAGATGTTTCGGGAAGCAATTTTTTTGTAGGAACTCGTGAGTTTTGTTCAAGTCTTGGTGGAAACCGAGCCATGAGTTACTTATGCGAAATGCTCTGTACAATAGACATCGAATTAGCCCAACTTTGTATGAGAATGGAGTTAGGCTGAATAAGTTCGTGTACAAGCCAGTAAATGATGGTTTGTGGTATGTTTGTATCGACACGGTCGATCCACCGCGCTGAAGAAGGGTTTCAGGAAATGGCGGACGGCCATTTGCCTTGCGTTCAAGTGTGAATCTAAAACTAGGGTGCCTTTGGTTAATAACGTTTAAAAAGTTATCAGCATCTCCTTCGCTGTCAAACACACACAAAATTTCATCAAAGTATCGTCGATACATGACAGCCTTGCACGCATCGAATTCGCGAAGCCACTTATTTTCGTAATGTCCCATAAAGACATTTGCTTAGGTTGGTCCGAATGGAGAACCCATTGCCACACCACTTGATCGTACATGCGACCATTGAATGCAAAATGGGTCATTTAGGTGGCATACCTGAACAGTTTTCTTTATTGCGATCCAGAGAATTTGCTTCCTTCGCTCTTGTGTACTAAATCAACCGCTAGACCTATGGTCTCTTCCAGAGTCACGTTTGTAAATAAACTTTCACTATCAAACGATATCATGAACTTACCAGATATGCTCAAACGCCGGACATCCTCAATGAAAGTAAAGGGGTTTTTAGCAAAATTTTTCTTTTGCAAGGAACGGTGTCAGCAGGTCGTTCAGGTACTTTGCAACGTTGTACTTAAAGGTACCTAAAGAGGAAACGACAGGTCTTTAAGTATAATTCTTCTTACCTGCCTTCAGTTTTGCATTTTTGGTAGACCGTACAGTCTAGCTGCTTGAGACCCAGTATGATATAACATTTTTCAAGTGATCTCATGAATACCTTCTTCCTTTACAATCCACATAAAAAATTCCGTAAACTATTCTCCGTCTTTATTGTTGGGTCTGAGTCCAATTTCAAAAACGTTTAATGGTTGCAAACTATCGACTCAAGGTTGGCGTTCTATACTGCTTTCTTCATTATTACAACTGCGTTTACTTTATCTGGACGAAGGATCACAATGTCGGGCGTCTTGCAAATTCAAATGAAGAATTCGTTGTCTCTTTTGGAAACTTTTTGATGGTTTGTATGAGTTGCAGTGAGAACAAGCCAGCTGAGAGATCTATGCTTTGAACTCACCCGATACCCGTTCCTCCGTCAAAGAGAACTATTTACCTAATAATGAGAGAGAAGAGTTACCTAAAAGCACTGGAAAACAAGAAAGTATACAGTATACAGTACTATAAATTACAATACATCGGTAAAGCTTCGCACCTCACACAACTAAAGATTGCAGGAAGTAATCCGGAAGTACTGTAAAGATATTGATATCAGATTTGTTTTAATTCCATTGAAGATTGGTTCGTATTTCTCAACCAAGGATACGGTTCCACACCTTCTTAAGTCTCACGAAGTGTATAGATTTGTTTGCCTTAGCTGTAATACCAAGTATATTTGTTTCACCACCCCGACACCTTGGGACAAGTGTAGCTGAACACATAAATGTCAACCGTTGCGCAACGGCAATCTCACAGCATCTGCGAGAATCGGAATCTTGTAAAACATTCTACAACCACGATTGCTTCGCAATATTTAACCACGGCTCGACTAAAGCCACACTCAAGATCTATAAGGCGCTTCATATTACAGAGGAAAAGCCAACACTAAAGGATTAGGTTATGCATGACGACGTTTTGCTTTTTGTGTAACTTTGGCCTGGAGTGCAGTTTTTTCTGTACTATTCAAACTGGTTTAGACCTGGTAGGCTAGTTATTGTAATTGATTGAGGATGGTTCCCATTGGTGAAGAATTTTTTATTGCGTGCTTTGCTATGGTATCTTATCGCTGCCTAAATAAACGAACAGTCTTGTAAAAATTTTCCTCATATTCCTGATGATGACTATGGGATATTCGAAGCATGTTGAAACTTAAAAGTGTTATATATATATGTACGTCAAATATGCAGAATGCTTTTTTCCAATTAGAATTGGCAACATAAATAATGATCGCCTCGCTGATTTACTGTGCTATGACGATCAAGGTTTAGCGACGGTGCATCTCAACCATCCGACTTTGAAGTTTCTTGGGACTCGCCTACCATCGTTTGCGTTCGGTCCTGGAAACGTTGATCGCCTCCTGGTTGGATACTTCACCAATTCGAGCAAGCAGCAGTTGATGTGCACTACGGCACCAGAATGGAGAATCTTATTAGATATCCTCTGAAGCTCGTAGCAAGGAGTTTGTGTTGCTCATCGTTAAATTTTTGGAAGTTTGTCAGTTAAAAAGTTTCTTGACGAGTTAGCTTATTAATAACTGAGTATCGAAAGGCAGAGGCTTTGAGCACGAGGTATATGATAGTAGTCTGATTTTCCTTAGGCACAACTTGTGAGTCACCGACAACAGTACATTATGGATGTCAAGTTTACTTCTTGGTCCTACACAAATGATATTCCAATAATCATGACAATGCACTGCGTTCATGTATTTACGACATATGATTTTTAAGGTTAAACCCAGTAAACATTGAGCGAAATGAAAGAGCGCAATAAAACAAAAGATTCACAAAAAAGTTTTTCTAGTTTATGGACTTTGTCGTCGAAAAGCCTTGAAAGTTAGAATTTTGCGATTGAAAATAATTAAGCCTATTTACTATAGCTTATAAATACTTCTTTCAAAAACACAATCACTGAATAAATATAGCATAAGTCAAATCTATGTATCATATTACTGCATTCGATACTGGAAATTCAAATGTCCTCTAGAACTGTACTTGACATAAAAACTCAGTGTTTCCAGTAACTGTTTAGCAGTTTTTCACCAATCATGAGTCAGTCAATTATTAGCTAGATCCTCCATTCAAGCATATATTGGTGACTTCGGACTTGAACTCACCACCACCATCGCATTGAAATACTTTTTGATACGTCCTTAGACCGACTTTGTAAATGTCCGCTAGAATATCAGCAACTTCTTTGCCTTGCTTTATTTTCAACGGTCTAGCCACTTTGCATGTCGAGGCAGCATCGATTCCTGCCAGAATGTACTTATATTTATTTCCATACAAATGATCCGTGGGCATGTACAACAAATCGAATTGATGTAACTGGTTAGGAATTGATACATTATAATGTGGTCTACTAACATGTTTTGGAGCAGGCAAATGAACTTGCCAAAATGCTTGCTTGGCTAACCAGTCTCGTATAAGTTTGGGTTTTAAGCCTGTCAGTTTTTCCAATTGCAATACGGCTTCTTTGCCTTTCCACAAATTCTCGGGTTGATAATAAATTTGTGTCAATTTGTCCATTTTTTATGTACGCAATAAAATGCTAGACAGGGTACACATGCATACATTATGAAGGTCTTGCTCTCAGGGTAGTCTTGATGTTGTTGATCTCGTCCATAACATTTTTTTCAAACTGAGAGCGAATTTCCATTTCCATTTTCCGACTATGTGTTGATAAATCATGCATGATTCTAGAATACATCGCTTAAAGAACCGTGAATTCATTTAGATCTATTAGTGTGTTTTTACTCAACCCGATTGAAATGCTAGTTTCCAAAGTATCGATTCCACTGCCTAGCAGAGTTTGGGCCTTTTCGTTTCTGAGGATCTTAGTTTGATATATTTTGTTCAAAGCAGTGATGATAGCACTAGCAACTGCCCCTGCAACAGCAACCCCACCTAGTCCAAGAGTTACTGGAATGCCTATAACTGTGGCCCCAGTCGCAATAGCTCCCACTCCTGTAAAATACGAGAAGTTTCGTAAACACTTTACTATCTTTCTTATGCTTACTGAGAAATGCGCCTTAAAGTCTTAACAACTCGTCATAGTTATTTTTTATGACATTGGTGTGAAAAATATCTTGTATATCAGCTCCTTCTGGAGCAGTAGGAATAGTTGGATACAGTTTATTCATCTTTTCTTTTCTTAATATAGATATATAAAATTCAAAAGAATATTTTAAAAATGGCGAGTATAGCAATGATGAGTGGTGGCACTTTAGTGAATGCGTTTGCCTTTACCGGAAGTTCGCTCACTTTTTCAAAGTTATCAAATGACTCTATTGACGAAGAAAGAAAGCGCCACGATGAAGTTTTAGAACAACTTCAAAACGCTCAACTAGATTGGGATTGAAAAAGACAGGCAAGGATGGACTTAATCAACGAACAAATTTCTTAAGGAGAAGAAATCTGTTGAAAAATTTATCAAAATAGTTTGGATGACGCCATGCAGGAATATTTTATCGTTTTTTTAAGGGTTACCTCCCTTGCCAGAGAAACCAGAACTCAAGGAGTTTTATTCAACGTCGGAAGGACAACGCAATCGTGAGCTGATGTTTATAGCCTTGTGTATGACTACAAAGAGAGAAGTTTTGTATTACATCGTGGATAAGCATGATCACCTATGAGTAACTAAATAGTTGTAAATTAATGCACCCAATCCAACGATGAAAGTGGACACATGTTCCGATAACCAACCTACTGTTTCTTTAGCCCTTTTCAGTATCCAACTGAGTATGGAGCCTATGATACCTGGCTTCCCCAGCTTTCAATGCCAATCTTCCAAGAAGGGACGACAAGGCTTTGAATTTGTTTTGCTACCCAACCATTCTGTTATGGTGGTTTTTTATCAACACCGCTTCCGCTAGGTACTGACTTGGGAAGTATCGCTTGGACGATTACTCGAATGGCCATACCAATCGCTGTTAATATTGAAGTGATGGTGATGCCTTGTTCTTTAAAAAGAGTTCGGATTTTCTCTCCTATACTTAAATCCTTGTCAAGAATTCGAGCAATAGTTTCTCTAAAACTGGTAATCTGATTGCTCAATTTACCTTTCAAGAGGTTGATACTTTCCTGTCTAGCCGTCAGCTCATCAGATAATACTTTCATTCGATCTTTAACTTCCCTACGCTGTTGACCTGTGTAGTCTAATTTATTTTTTCTCATTTCAGTCAACTTTCTCTGTTTGAGTTCTACATGCCTCAGCAATGGAACTTTTTTTGCCATGTTGACTTGTAAACTGCCTCGTATATTTCTTAGCTGTTGGTCGAGACCAAGCAGTTCACGTAGAGGATGTTCGAATAAATCATCGCCTCTCAGTTCATTAGACACGTCATCAAATATTCTTTCCAACTCAATATCGCTGGCTGTATCTTTTCTGGACGACGAAGGTAACTGCTCATCTAATATATTCAGTATTGTAGCTTGCTGCGCTGTGATTTTACCTACCGGTACAGTGAAACCTAAATTACGAAGAACCTTCTTACCAAGAATATTTACTATACTGCTATAGGCCTTCAATCTCCCACTCCTTATCAAAAGATTGTTTTTCCCTCTTCAATACAACTCTCCATCCTTAACTTCAAACATGTCTGTATGAATCACTATACTGCCTTGTTCCAGTTCCTTCGATAATACCCTATACAATCCTTCTACTTGATCCTTTAACACTCGAATTCCAAGGTCTAATCCCCCAAACGAGGTTTCACTTTCTCTCTCTAAGGTCACATGGGATGTCCGCTTCGACGACGTTCCATAATATCTGGACCTTCCATAATATCATTGAAAGGATCGATGATCTCTTCAACCATTTTTCATTATTACACTTAAATATTTTCAGGCAGAATCTTTTGTTTAATCAGGTACTCCCGGGTCATCTCACTCAATGCCAAAATAGCTACCAGTTTTGCCGAATCTTCTAAGTCGAACTTTTAAATTGATGGTGGTGCAACCTTCAGGACGCTCTTAGCTAGCGTCGAATACCTAATAGCGTAAAGCACTTATTAAAGAAGTGTGATACAAATCATTGATTATGCTTTTTGACTCCACGTTTTTATAATAGCGTGAGATTTTATTGTCCTTATTTACTCCATTACAAATTTACGTTTAGTCGGAGTCTCCTCCTCAGGTTGCGCGCTAGGTCTGAAATAGTATGCAGCACCTAAAACTACAGCAACCAAAGCTACAGCCCCTAATATATAGGACTTTTGAATGCTTTGACTCTCAGACAGTTTCACATGTTTCTTGTGATTGTAATCCGCCAGTCTCTTTCCAAGTTCTACATTCTTCGGATCTTTTGACGTCACTTGTATTATTTGTTCTGTGCTCATTTGTATTAGCAGCAAGATTTTTTATGTAATGTCTACTATTGATCATGCTCACAGAAATAGGAGCCAAAATTAAACCAAATCTATGGTAAAGGCTGCAAGTCAAGCGCTGCAATGCGCTATTGAGAAAGGGATCTTCTTCCGAAACGCTTGATAATTCGCTTGGATTTGACATTTTGAAAATTGAAAAGACAGCTGAAGAGTACATGTGGATGGACTTACCCAAGAATTTGACCATTTCAGCAGAGAGTTTGCTTTCATATACCGCAAGCAGTCGATTGATTTCCTCTTCTGCCAGTGTATTGATGTCTTCTTCCGTGTAAAGTTTTCCCAAGTATGCCTTGCTGTTTCTGGTAAGGATACAGGCAAGAAGCTTTTCCCCTGTGACATTTCAATGAAGTCTTTGACTTCCATTTTTAATAGAGTAAAATATTTATTTTCCTCCAATAGGCGTACCCGAAGGACGTCAAAATTAAGCACAACAAGCCAAAATTAATGTACTCTATCATTTTATTGTATTTGATTAAGTCGTTTTAGACAGTTGCAATACAATTGCAAATGAATTGCAATACACTTGCAAATCTATTGCAATAAACTTACAAATCAATTGAAAATGAGTTGCAGTACACTTACAATACAATTGCAATACAATTGCAATACAGTTGCAAGACAATTGCAATACACTTGCAAATGAATTGCACTACGCTTACAATACAATTGCAAATGAATTGCAATACACTTACAATGCAATTGCAAGACAATTGCAATACACTTGCAAATCAATTGCAATACACTTGCAATACAATTGCAATACACTTGCAAATCAATGGCAATACAGTTGCAATACACTTACCAAAACACTGGCAGTACAATTGCAAATCAATTGCAATACATGTACAATACACTTGCAAATGAATTGCAATACACTTACAATACAATTGGAAGTCACTCAACAATGTAAGATCGCGGATGTTCTGTTCGCAGAATCAGACACTCACACTTGCTTGCTGTTAGCTCTTGCTTTACTTTTGCTAAATCGAACACTGAGTCAATCACATCATTTCCTTTGTAGATGGCTGCTAAATCATTTCTTCTCTTGGGATACCATACAAAAAGTATTTTTACTTGACATCGGATGTTCTCCGGAATGCATGTATAGCTTTGCGTCGCCCTGATACAGCCAAGTTCAACAATGGATTTCTCCCCATGTCAAGTGCTTCATCGGCAATGATATCATCAATAAGAAACGAAGTCTTATGTCCAGCTGAAGCCTGACCTAGTCGGTCGATCAGGTCATAAAGCTGTCGGCGAGGTTCAATTTTCACGACAAACAAATCTTTCCAAAACCATGTTCGACGGATTTACGTGTCATTGTACTTGCGTGTTGGACTGATGATCACGATATAATCAAAAACGTTCTTTTAAGCACCTTCGAGAAGTTGCATAGCCTTTTCTGTTTTCCCACAGCCAGTTTGGCCAACAAATGCTGTGTGTGGTTCTTTCAAATATTCCATCGTTTTTTAATATAGTGTAGCAACAAACTCACCGTTTTGAATGTTCAGTTAAGCATCCATAATCAAGCAGATATAACAGTTTAAGAATCCAGAATCTTCTGCTTTCTTTTCAATCTGTAAGGTAATACCTTCTGATGCATTTTCTATTCTTCTACCAGTCCCATGTAAATGGCTTTCATCGATGGTACGAAAACGATAGACCATAGCTTTTTGTCAAATAGTCACTTGTGTTGACGGTGGATAAGTGCAAGATTTTCTCGAGTTCACTGGCATTGACATCTTTGAGATCATGTCGTGCAAAGTATTTTCGTATTTCATCATACTGTTCATGTGTTTGCATACCTTGTGAAAACAACTGGTTAGGCTTCCCCTCAATAATTGTTGATACCTTTTGTATGTTCGGATTATAGAATCTAGATGTCTCTCGATTGTAATCACTTTCATTCTCGAAGAGCGCCAGCATGCCTTTAATAAAGCGCGTTGATGTATTGAAATTCCAATTCCAAACGGTGTCGCTCTTGTTGACTCTAATCTTACGATGTCTTAGAAACACGATCATACAGAGCTTGCGTTTGATACTCGGTCCGAATTTCTTTTGCTAGCATGGCCTGCGTGATCATATCGTACTCCAGTGATATGTTTGAGATGGTGTAAGAAGTGTCTTGGGTGGGAGTAGAACCTGTGGTGGGCTTAGCAGAAGAAGATCTAATAACTCGAGCGTAGTCATTAAACGTAAGCTCATCGCCATAGGGCGATGACGTTGTCTCTTTGTTCAGCGGTGTTTTTATCCGATGCGCTTATTCTTATTTTCATGCAGTTTTCCGTACAACCACTGTCTGTGATGATACCCTGGCTAATGGCATTCTTTCTTTCATTAATCGGTTTCCAATTATCCTTGAAGCACACAAATCCTCAATGCATATCATTTCATTACCTTTGAACCTGACTGCCAATCGTTTGATAAAAGTTCTGCCAATGTTGTTGACTGAAGAACGCTTTTTATCCACTTTTAAATTCAGTTCAATGTCAAATGACAGGGTTAGCAGCCGATTCAGCGGCAGCCTATTAAGCTCGAGGCAATTTAGCATTTGTATTGAGCGCCTTCCAGTAAGGGCCCAAACAAGATGGCGCCATCCCATTGAGCTCTTTGCAAGCTAGCGACAGTCACTCCCACTTGAGTGAATGGCGCGACTTGCAAATAAGCTCCGGACGAGCATGCAGTCGGCATTTTACTTACCAGATGCCCCATCAGTCATCCGCAACCCTTCGGATTGCATTGCTTGAATACGTACAGTGGCTGGAATACGCTTTTGCAGGGAACTTATTCTCTTACGTAGTGAAGATGTTGTGCGAAAGGATTTCATCGGAAAGAGCTTTGGTTCGGGAACTATTCAGGGTCGTAATTCGAGTACCGCATTCTTTTAAGATGCGAATTTCATGAGTTACGAGCAATGTTTATTATATG
>QQSS02177787.1:0-14746 GCA_003687565.2 Craspedacusta sowerbii
CAGGCGCTGTTATACGCCTCGGTCCAGTCCTCCTACATGGCACTCTCCACATAGTGTTGCACTAGCGTCCACATACACAACAATCCATATGGATTCGGTCATCGGGTGTCAGATCCTATGTTTCTGTTGGATATGCGCGCTGTCAGCAGAAGAATGGTGATGTTTCCGTACCACCGATGGCATCAAAACCCAGAGTTGCAATACTTCATTTTGTAAGCATACGGTGACTTGAGCTACAAAGAATGCTACTGAATAGCAACAGAATGTCAGTGTTCTGTTTGCTAAAAAGCATAAGCAGAATCCTGGAATCTTATACGCTTGAAGATGAACCCGGCTTACTTACTGACATGTGGCATTTACTTACATGTGGCACTTACATTACTTACATTACTTACATTTACTTACTGACATTACTTACATGTGGCATTTACATGCATAAGTACTACCAAACTTGAAAGAGCAAACGGAATTCTAGCCATGTTGCGTCAAAATCCATCTAATAAAGAGTTGATTAACATCAATCACTCCATCTTTTCATGCTGCCTAACTTATGCCTGTCAGGCTGGGGCCAGCAACGCAACAAGTACTTCGACTAACTTGTAACACAGCAGAGCAAAGACATGCGTGTCATTACATCTTCTGACTTCCGAAGCTCTGCTGATCCACTATACAGGAAAAAAAAATCCTTCTTATAATTGCATGTCATATTTTAATGAGAAACTGCCTATTAGTGCACCAATACATAAAGAGAAGGCCGTCAAAGTCATTTCAGTGATGATATCAGATTACAACAGAAGTGGATCATCCTATCTGGAACTCTTCAAGCCTTTCAACAGCACCAAAAACTATGGAGATAACTCGATAACAAGTAAATGTATTGTTGACTGGAATCGTTTAGTTGCCGAACACCATGGCTTCAATCTTACATCTCTAAGTGAGGCACAACTTGCAACAATAAACTTCTACCAATAAACTTCTATAAATATAGCACAGAAACTTGCATCATCCATAATGACCCTGAAGCGGAGTGTGCTGCATTATCTTGTTTGAACATCCTAAAGAAGCAGGTAAATTTATTATAAAAAGTAATGAACGTAATTGCCTAAAATAGCAGAGTGACTAAGGTAGCCACTTCTAGAATAGGCTATCCTAATTAGTGGCTTCGCTCACAATGCCAGTCCATAACCATGTAGCCAAGCCAAAAAGCATAAAATGATGCTGGTTGCGCTTGTACTGTTTGTATGTCACAGTATTTATATATGTGACCTTATTTAATTCTAAATATTTGGGAATCTTTTTTTTAACGATTTCTTGGAGCTGTCTTGATTATGACTTGACTTTTGTGATAATATATCGATTGATTGATTAAATTGAGTTGATTGATTGAATTGATTTGATTGATTGATTGATTGATTGATTGATTGATTGAACCAGCTAGCTGCCGGATGATAGATTGTGGTGGGAGGGACCTATATTTCTAAAGCAGCCTCTAAAAACAATGGTTAAGTTCACATAATAGTGATACATGATCCCATGCAAAAAGAAAAGGTTGATTCGCATTCAATGGACACGGCTTAACTTAATGTGGATGCTAACAAGACGGATGGCGGAGTGAATCGCACGACCACGGCGATATGATTCGTGCATCAAACTGAAGCGAGCGAGGGCTTTGAATAAACGCTCCTTGTCTAACCGTCGCCTTCCAATAAGCAGCATGAAATTGGAGAACGGCGCATCACAGAACTTCCTGATGCCTTATACAAAATTATTTGCATGGCGCAAGCAAAATTCTGCTGCTTAGCACCAGGCTCTTCAGTGACAGAAGCCAGTTTATGCGGAAAGAATGGAAGTACGTCTAAATCCGTATGTGGGTAAAGGCAAAGTACAACATCATTCTTCCAAGCAATGCCTGAGTAACGTAGCTCCGTCATCATCACTCGAGAAAAATGGTCTCGTGGCTCATACTTACTTAGTGTTAGCAACAATATCAGATTGAAATGATATCTGTTTAGGAAGAACTATACTATGAGGGTGATTAATTATGCTTGAGACTGCAAGTAATTGTGTTTGCGTAGGCCAGTAATTTTGTCGCTTTAGCCAAATAATTAGATTTACGTGGGTGATTTCCTGCAGGGAAGCTAATGCATTTAGAATAATGTCAAGAATCTAGAGCTGGTAAAAAGTACAAAAGCAGTAATTTAAATAATAGCATTTGTGATAACTGTAGAAACTGAAGAGAAGTCAGCCAAGTTTCATGTGGAATAAAGCGCCTTTAGAGTTACTTTTTTTGCCTTCTCATACCTCCCGAACAAGTGCAGACCCGGAGAAGTTAAATCAATTTAGAGCGCAGAGCTTTGTGAGTCAATTAAAATATGAAAACATAGTATATCACTTGCGTTTGTAAGGAAGTCTCATCAAGACTTGCGGAGGGTGGGGTAAACTCCCCGAACTTTGGCGTTGGTACCTACCTGCGGATACCCAAAGTTTGTTGCTGGCTAGAAACAATCAACAATGGGATGATTTATACGCAAAATTACACCAGAAAAACAAGCTACAATATTTTATTAGAAGAAAAACAAGATCAAGTAGAATAAGAGCGCTGCATGAGACTCGTCTTTAAATATTAGCAAGATTATAAACATTAATGTCTGACTTGAAGAAGAGGTACTTGCTATTAAGATTGTAACGGTCAACAAATTTGATCATGTGTCACTATTTCTGATCTTATTTCTTATAATATTTCCACGCCTCTGTAGGCGAAGAGTCTAGCTTCCCATGATGGCAGAATGTCTTTTTTTTAACCTTCTTTTTCCTTTCGCCTCATGTTCTTGACAGAAAGTCTGTGTCTGATTGACACAGGAACTTATCTTCGCGTTCTAAAATTAGTCGCAAACCGGTACTTTATTGCATCGCATGCACTAGTACATGACAAGTTTATGCAAAAACGAAAACAGACAAACGTAAGAGAATAATGCTGAGTTTTTAATTTTTTAGTGTAGAACTAAACTCACCGTGCCCAATACTCAAGGCTTCAATAATCTAGTGGATGTGGCAGTTCAAAAATGAAGACTTTTTGTCGCGTAAAACATGCTGAGCACTGAACAAAAGCACCCAACGAGTCACGCCCTTGTTAGTATGATTGAGCAACAGGTCTAACCAAGATGGAGGTAACTTTGCTGCAGGCGTATTCCTTGACTTACAAAAGACCTTCGACATCGTGATTCACACAATTCTTCTAAAGAAACTTGAACACTATGGAATTGTGTAATTATAAAAGTTTTTATTATAATATATAATAAAATTATAATTGTAATTATATTGTAAATTGTTATTTTTTTCATTAAATTGTAATTATAAAATAATAAAAGTTGTGTAAATGACTGGTTTCTTCCTTTCTAAAAGACCGCGAGCACTTTGTGACGATTGACCCGACTGACTGCAACCAATGATGTAGAGTTCGGGGTTCCACAAGGCTCTGTGCTTGAAACCTTGCTCTTCTTGCTGTACATAAATGATCTTCGACACTGCCTAACCAATTCGGTAGCTCGTCACTTTGCCAACGACACTAACATCCTGCTATGCCATTCGTCGCTAAAAAACTCTTCCCAAAACTTTAACCAAGGACGTAGAGAATCTATGCGATGGGCTCTGCGATAAGTCTTTCTCTAAATTATCAGACAACCAACCTTGTTTTGTTTAAGCCTCCTAGCAGACTAGCTGACTTTCACTTCATGTGATAAATACATACACCGTTAAGTACAGCCATAGATCCTTAATGTTTCTTGTTCCAAACATCCCTAAAAGCCTGATTGACTATGGCATAGACCTTAGCATTGGTAAGCCACAATTCACAAATTCCATTGCAAATTACTAGGGTTTAAGATTGGTACAACACGCTAGTATATTAGCCACTTGCTACATCATTAAACTGCTAGATCCATGCTTGTTGAAAACATTGGCTTTATTTGTAAGATTTTGTACGTAACTTGCGATGCCATAGAAGTACGAAGCTCTTTTACCCAAATTAGCTCTTCTAAGAAGAGCCTCCTCCCCAATAAGCTATCAAATACGATTATCTTGCTGGAGTTCACTTTTAGCTTGCTATTAGGGAGAAATAAAATTGTTGTTGTAGTTGTTCTTGCAGCTGTTTGTAGTTGTTGTTGATGATGCATTTTCTAGTCGCGTAGGTGTTCCGTGTAATGTATTCTTATCTACGATTTCTCCAAAATCTAGGCATGGATATACATACTTTTTATCCAGCAGTCAACTGTATTGAGTGCGAATATATGTGAAAGCTCATAAGAATACATACACTGGCGAAGTAATTGGAGTCACTTCCTACTGAGTAGCCGTGATACCAAAGATTAGAGAATATGTGTCTCAATTGTAATGACTTACATTTTTAAATAAAAACGGAAATCTTTAAAAATTCCTTAGAATTTTACTTTAGATGTTAAATACTAAGATCGTGTCCCAGGGTTTCCCAGGCAGGGAGCGTCCTAGAGAGAATTTCCAGAAAATGTCACTGACAGCGTCCCAGGCAATGTTCTATAGCTGTCGACTTCTTTGGTTCGCCGACGCCAGAGAGAAAACTTAAAATGCGTATAAACTATGTATCCCAAGCGTGGTACCCTAAGCTTTCCATTTAGTTGCCTTATTAATGCGTCATTTAATCTAAAATAGGTTATCCGTTTTCTCAGGCGCGTTAGGTTAAAATTCGAAATTGCTACTCCTCCTGCAACATCCATCTTGTTTCTAACAACGCTGTGCAACAACAAGACTCAATCGAAAGTTTCGCTGAATATTTGCCTATGTAGATCAATCCATGATAAGCTTTTTAGGGGTACTCGCATAGCGTTCGTTAAGACGGCCTAAAACTGGTCTTGGTGACGTCACACTAAGCGGCTTAAAAGAGCATTCGTAAACAGTAGCTACACAAGACTGCTTTTAAAATATAGTATGCATTCCAGTTCTAAAAAGTATGCAAGGATGTGCAAACGACAGCTTTTTCTTAAGTGCCTGGAGTCTGAAGCAAAAGTGCAAGCTATTTTTTCAAGGCTTGTTGCCAGTTTTCTCGGCCTCGCAGCCATAGCAAAAATGGATTGTTTTGCTATAGAAACAGAGATTCGTAAATGTGACTAGGCAAGTAAGTAGTATTTCATTTACCCTGATGAGTAGATACCAAGGTATGGTAGTTTAACAAGAAAATTAAAGAGACACAAGAAAGGCTAAATGTAGTGTCATGTCATGGTAGTTACAGCTTAAGTTATTCCTCTGGCTCTTGAAACAGAACTAAATGCAGTGTTCTCAGCTAGCGAATTTCAATCCATCCATTATTCTCAAGTTCAAGCCCCCCTTGACTACATCAAAATGCGCTCCCCAAGTAGCACCTAAATCTGATTTGCAGGTGTCACAGCCAGAGGTTGCTACGATTTGCCATCCTGCATCATTTAGTGATAGCCTGAACTACCTGGATCCCAAAGATCCGCAACTTTCCCATGATGCTCATTATTCAGTAAATTCCAAAGCCTACAGATTATTCTCTGAAATTTATTTGCAAACTTGTAAGAGCAGAAATTCTTTTCGTCAAATAGTTTTTGTATGAGGGGGACATTTTGTATTTCGATTCTTGTGGGGTACAGGGCTCCATAAGTTAGGACAGGAGCTAGCTTCTCCAAAGAATTTTGCTCAAAACTGTCAGGCTTCCACAAATGAAAAAATGAGGCTTTGCTGTCTGAAACTCAGTAGCGATTGTACCACAAAGAATTTTCCTGCGTAATGGATTATCGTTGGAAACATAAAACTCCCGGCAGAGAAAGCTTTTTTCTGCGTCTTGTTGCGAAAAGGCAACTATGCTTCTAACATACTTTATTAGATGAGCTGAGGTAAGCAAGAAAAATGGCTATGTTTAAATTCGTGAGGAATTTAAGGCTTTAATGTAACGTCACAAATTTAACTGAAGGCTGTATAATATATGACTATTGTCTGAGACCAGATATACCACATAATAACCTGCTTCAAATAGCAATTTAAAGACATATTATGTAATGAATCTCAGAAAGGAGCTTTTTATGTCCTTGGTTTGAGCCGTAGAAGCGACATCATTATAAACCGACAGCGTAAAGGGTATGTCACAAACACGAGAATGGTTGTGGCCTCCTCTAGGCTGCAGATTTTTGCAAACCCTTGGATGAACTTTGCCACTTTTGAATAACAACTGTGGGGAAATGTAAACAACACATCTTTTAATTGGTGGCCGCATTTCACACTTTTCATTGCTATAGGCGACCTGCTGATTGTCGTATACACCAGCAAAGAAGATATCTTTTGCATATAGATTGGACTTGCTGCTTTGAACAGTTGCACAGAAATATTTACTGCACCACAAGTTATAATAGGCAGATCTGTAAATTGACCCCCAACTTCCAGTCAAGTAAAAAGGTAATGGCTTGCACACGCTGTGGAGTGTTCAATGGTTCTGCCATCTACATAAGCACTTACTGTCATGACCTTGTTAGTGACGAATAACAGAACAACTGGCAGGGCGTGTAACTGTACTTACTTCCTGTGCAGGTCAGCGCATGTTCTCTTTCGAGAAAGACGAGATAGCACATATTGTAGCAAATTTGAAAACAATCTTGGGTATGCACGACTGGCTAATTTTGGAATCTGATGGGTACAGCAAGTACCGAAAAGTGTTCTCTAATTACAAATTCGTTGCCAAAGTGTAGTTTACAAACAGCAGTTTGCATGCTAATTTCTGCTTCAAGCGGAATGTTTCGCAGCCACTTCTATGTCAATTCTTCCTCTTTGGAAATAAAAATCCTGACAATCTTCCTCGTTGGCCCTTGTAGTCAGTTCTTTAACCTGGAGCGCAACACTTCATACCCATTCCAGGCAACACAACACTAAAATGCTCCAGGGAGTGGCAAAATCTTAGACGCAAAGTGGGACGTCATCGCTAACGGCGCTTGGTCGGCAGGCCTTTGTATCGAAAGCCAACGGTCGTCGGCGAGAGTTAAATCATCGATCACTTGACTGGTGCCTGTTTACCATTTTAGCTGTCTCATTTCCCTTGTAATATCACTCCCGAGCCATCAACTTCTAGGAGCTTCCATCGCTCTCGAAGTTAATGTATAGTCTGTACAATTAAGCCATGATGGTGTAGCCTTGAACATAATATATTATATTATTCATAGATTCTAGAACCAAGTATCTTTCTCTTTTATTTTGTGTAATACATGATTTATTTTGATATTGATCCATTTGGGCCTGTCTTGTAATTTCTATCCCATTTCCTCATCTTTTTTAATGGCAAACCTATCGTCAAGTAGCTGGGAAGCATTTAAAGAATTTCTACTGTGTTCTGAAAAAAAAAATAATAATATTTGTCACGGTAAGCCAAGTAATGTTTTCAGTTTAAGTGATGGAGCACATATCCAAGAACTGCAGCCAGTGGACAGCAGAAAGCAATATTTTGCAAACACAGGGCCTCCTCTAATTGTTAAATTTTATTCAATTCTAATATGAAACTTAATTTCAGCAAATTATTAGCTCCGCCACCACAACCCAAGTTTGGTATTATAATAATGTTATCAGAAAAGTCTGATGCTAAGTACATGGCATAATCAATAGCGGCTTCAGCATAGTTATCAACTGGAGCAGTCTGACTTGTGTATTTGGAACCAGCCCTAGCAGAAGATTGTAGCTGTGCAACAGAAGCCTTTTCTACTTCTCAATAAAGTTTTAGTGCCAGCCAAAACAAGGTCCAACATAAGTATCTCAAGCAGGTTAAGGGTTGTGAAGACGCATTGCTGTTTGGTGAAAAATTAATAATTTATTAAATAATATTAACTTATTGAATAAAACCTTAATGCACATTCTTGTTGCACTTAGATACTTCAAATGGCTTCTTGTAATGTGGGTTGTATTGTTAATCTATTCTAAGTATCACTTGGCTTTGTAGCTGCCGGGCGCACTACAGCAGTCTTAAATTGTACTACGACCTTACAGAACGCACCATGACTAGTACAAGTTCTTACAAAATGGGAGGCATCCTGTCAGTCAACTGTATTGAGTGCGAATATATGTGAAAGCTCATAAGAATACATACACTGGCGAAGTAATTGGAGTCACTTCCTACTGAGTAGCCGTGATACCAAAGATTAGAGAATATGTGTCTCAATTGTAATGACTTACATTTTTAAATAAAAACGGAAATCTTTAAAAATTCCTTAGAATTTTACTTTAGATGTTAAATACTAAGATCGTGTCCCAGGGTTTCCCAGGCAGGGAGCGTCCTAGAGAGAATTTCCAGAAAATGTCACTGACAGCGTCCCAGGCAATGTTCTATAGCTGTCGACTTCTTTGGTTCGCCGACGCCAGAGAGAAAACTTAAAATGCGTATAAACTATGTATCCCAAGCGTGGTACCCTAAGCTTTCCATTTAGTTGCCTTATTAATGCGTCATTTAATCTAAAATAGGTTATCCGTTTTCTCAGGCGCGTTAGGTTAAAATTCGAAATTGCTACTCCTCCTGCAACATCCATCTTGTTTCTAACAACGCTGTGCAACAACAAGACTCAATCGAAAGTTTCGCTGAATATTTGCCTATGTAGATCAATCCATGATAAGCTTTTTAGGGGTACTCGCATAGCGTTCGTTAAGACGGCCTAAAACTGGTCTTGGTGACGTCACACTAAGCGGCTTAAAAGAGCATTCGTAAACAGTAGCTACACAAGACTGCTTTTAAAATATAGTATGCATTCCAGTTCTAAAAAGTATGCAAGGATGTGCAAACGACAGCTTTTTCTTAAGTGCCTGGAGTCTGAAGCAAAAGTGCAAGCTATTTTTTCAAGGCTTGTTGCCAGTTTTCTCGGCCTCGCAGCCATAGCAAAAATGGATTGTTTTGCTATAGAAACAGAGATTCGTAAATGTGACTAGGCAAGTAAGTAGTATTTCATTTACCCTGATGAGTAGATACCAAGGTATGGTAGTTTAACAAGAAAATTAAAGAGACACAAGAAAGGCTAAATGTAGTGTCATGTCATGGTAGTTACAGCTTAAGTTATTCCTCTGGCTCTTGAAACAGAACTAAATGCAGTGTTCTCAGCTAGCGAATTTCAATCCATCCATTATTCTCAAGTTCAAGCCCCCCTTGACTACATCAAAATGCGCTCCCCAAGTAGCACCTAAATCTGATTTGCAGGTGTCACAGCCAGAGGTTGCTACGATTTGCCATCCTGCATCATTTAGTGATAGCCTGAACTACCTGGATCCCAAAGATCCGCAACTTTCCCATGATGCTCATTATTCAGTAAATTCCAAAGCCTACAGATTATTCTCTGAAATTTATTTGCAAACTTGTAAGAGCAGAAATTCTTTTCGTCAAATAGTTTTTGTATGAGGGGGACATTTTGTATTTCGATTCTTGTGGGGTACAGGGCTCCATAAGTTAGGACAGGAGCTAGCTTCTCCAAAGAATTTTGCTCAAAACTGTCAGGCTTCCACAAATGAAAAAATGAGGCTTTGCTGTCTGAAACTCAGTAGCGATTGTACCACAAAGAATTTTCCTGCGTAATGGATTATCGTTGGAAACATAAAACTCCCGGCAGAGAAAGCTTTTTTCTGCGTCTTGTTGCGAAAAGGCAACTATGCTTCTAACATACTTTATTAGATGAGCTGAGGTAAGCAAGAAAAATGGCTATGTTTAAATTCGTGAGGAATTTAAGGCTTTAATGTAACGTCACAAATTTAACTGAAGGCTGTATAATATATGACTATTGTCTGAGACCAGATATACCACATAATAACCTGCTTCAAATAGCAATTTAAAGACATATTATGTAATGAATCTCAGAAAGGAGCTTTTTATGTCCTTGGTTTGAGCCGTAGAAGCGACATCATTATAAACCGACAGCGTAAAGGGTATGTCACAAACACGAGAATGGTTGTGGCCTCCTCTAGGCTGCAGATTTTTGCAAACCCTTGGATGAACTTTGCCACTTTTGAATAACAACTGTGGGGAAATGTAAACAACACATCTTTTAATTGGTGGCCGCATTTCACACTTTTCATTGCTATAGGCGACCTGCTGATTGTCGTATACACCAGCAAAGAAGATATCTTTTGCATATAGATTGGACTTGCTGCTTTGAACAGTTGCACAGAAATATTTACTGCACCACAAGTTATAATAGGCAGATCTGTAAATTGACCCCCAACTTCCAGTCAAGTAAAAAGGTAATGGCTTGCACACGCTGTGGAGTGTTCAATGGTTCTGCCATCTACATAAGCACTTACTGTCATGACCTTGTTAGTGACGAATAACAGAACAACTGGCAGGGCGTGTAACTGTACTTACTTCCTGTGCAGGTCAGCGCATGTTCTCTTTCGAGAAAGACGAGATAGCACATATTGTAGCAAATTTGAAAACAATCTTGGGTATGCACGACTGGCTAATTTTGGAATCTGATGGGTACAGCAAGTACCGAAAAGTGTTCTCTAATTACAAATTCGTTGCCAAAGTGTAGTTTACAAACAGCAGTTTGCATGCTAATTTCTGCTTCAAGCGGAATGTTTCGCAGCCACTTCTATGTCAATTCTTCCTCTTTGGAAATAAAAATCCTGACAATCTTCCTCGTTGGCCCTTGTAGTCAGTTCTTTAACCTGGAGCGCAACACTTCATACCCATTCCAGGCAACACAACACTAAAATGCTCCAGGGAGTGGCAAAATCTTAGACGCAAAGTGGGACGTCATCGCTAACGGCGCTTGGTCGGCAGGCCTTTGTATCGAAAGCCAACGGTCGTCGGCGAGAGTTAAATCATCGATCACTTGACTGGTGCCTGTTTACCATTTTAGCTGTCTCATTTCCCTTGTAATATCACTCCCGAGCCATCAACTTCTAGGAGCTTCCATCGCTCTCGAAGTTAATGTATAGTCTGTACAATTAAGCCATGATGGTGTAGCCTTGAACATAATATATTATATTATTCATAGATTCTAGAACCAAGTATCTTTCTCTTTTATTTTGTGTAATACATGATTTATTTTGATATTGATCCATTTGGGCCTGTCTTGTAATTTCTATCCCATTTCCTCATCTTTTTTAATGGCAAACCTATCGTCAAGTAGCTGGGAAGCATTTAAAGAATTTCTACTGTGTTCTGAAAAAAAAAATAATAATATTTGTCACGGTAAGCCAAGTAATGTTTTCAGTTTAAGTGATGGAGCACATATCCAAGAACTGCAGCCAGTGGACAGCAGAAAGCAATATTTTGCAAACACAGGGCCTCCTCTAATTGTTAAATTTTATTCAATTCTAATATGAAACTTAATTTCAGCAAATTATTAGCTCCGCCACCACAACCCAAGTTTGGTATTATAATAATGTTATCAGAAAAGTCTGATGCTAAGTACATGGCATAATCAATAGCGGCTTCAGCATAGTTATCAACTGGAGCAGTCTGACTTGTGTATTTGGAACCAGCCCTAGCAGAAGATTGTAGCTGTGCAACAGAAGCCTTTTCTACTTCTCAATAAAGTTTTAGTGCCAGCCAAAACAAGGTCCAACATAAGTATCTCAAGCAGGTTAAGGGTTGTGAAGACGCATTGCTGTTTGGTGAAAAATTAATAATTTATTAAATAATATTAACTTATTGAATAAAACCTTAATGCACATTCTTGTTGCACTTAGATACTTCAAATGGCTTCTTGTAATGTGGGTTGTATTGTTAATCTATTCTAAGTATCACTTGGCTTTGTAGCTGCCGGGCGCACTACAGCAGTCTTAAATTGTACTACGACCTTACAGAACGCACCATGACTAGTACAAGTTCTTACAAAATGGGAGGCATCCTGTCAGTTCTTCATGCGAAGAATGTCAGTTCTGCGAATGTGGAAAGCAAAGAAAAATTTGTGCAAAACCAAAAGATAGCCTGCATTCCACATCAAGTGGAGCAGGTATTATTTATCGAAGAATCGATAAAGCCGAAGGTAATGCTTAGTCTTATAATGGTTAATTCATGTGATCCTTGTATTTTCTTGCAATAATGATTTCTAAGAATTGTTTGCCGCAGACAGTAATATCCTATGTTAAAATTGTTTTTTAGCAAATCCTTGCTGAATTAACTTATCATGTTACACACAGTTATGCAACCTTAGGTATTTCTTACCTTGTAGAAAAAGCGTAAAGCTGTTTCTAGTTTTGAATCCAAGGAAGCTGTTAAGAAAGGTATTTTCATATGGATGTAAAATACTTGATATCATTTATTTCTGAATGGAACAATTGCTCCCTAAGGGCTTGGAAACTATTGTTTTTGTTATGCAATATTTTAGTAGTTGGTTATTGGTTATGTTCATTGTTAATGATAGTGAAAGTTAATTAAGGTTGCTTTGGGTGGTTCTTAGTGCTTGTCTTGCTTGACCCTCATAAGTTAGTTGAAATCCCATTCTATCAAAACCATATGTTATGGTCGGATAGGGTGCAAACTTCGAATATTTATATATTTTAAACGAATATGTAAGATATTCCATTGCCAAAGTTTGATGTGTGAGTTCCTGCTTAAAATAAAGCGTTCTTCCATGCTTTGCAGGTTAGACAGGTTTCACTTTCGTTAACAGTTTTTGATACTTCTTATTTTTAAAGTCAGCATGATCTGAAAATTTAGCATGTTTTACCCGGATGGTCCTGCCCATGACATACTTTGGATTGAATATTGGTATTTAGCAGGCTCGTTTTCGTTGTGATAATTTCCAAGCTACCTCTTTTCAGTATGAAATTAAGCCACTGAAAGCAGGATCCTAGATATATTTTAATTGTTGCATTTTGTTATTGTGACAAAGTTTAATGATAATCTCTTGTACCCAGCATTAAAGCCATGATCTGTAATATCGCTAGGGAGTATCTCTCTCATTTTAAAGAATGTCTAAAGAAGTTTTCATGGTTATTATGGCTTTTGTGTTTGTATTTGTGTGGGTTTTTATATGCATTCGTTTATCCGATCCTTTTGTACAGCTTCCAATGTTGAGGATGACGACAATGACATTGATGGTGATGATGATAATGATGGCTTTTTCCATGAATTGATGGGTCAGTCAAGGTTAGTGAAGGGAGGTGTAATGGGTGCTGTAGACGCAAGTAAGTAACCAAAAATGTTTGGCACATAAGCGCTTTAAGTCTAGCCAGTGCGTATCTACAAACCATGGCTGATTTCTGTGTGCTAACAGTACCTACGTTTTGTAAAATGGTGTTTTCTAATGCAAATCCCCTCTGCGGTTGTTTCTTTTATTAAAAGATTCTAGGTGAGAGGGTTGTCAGGAGCAGTGGCATCAAAATCCTAAGACATTGTTTGCAGCTTGTGTCAGTGGTGAATTTCCTTTTACTTCTTTTATTTCCTTTTTTGTGGCTGATAAGTAGCAGGGCCTTCTTAATAGGCAGCTAGCGTTAGGCTGTGGTTCGTCGTTAAGGTCCAACACAATTAAACTGATTCAGGATGTCGGTACATTTTTTCATTACAGAGTCAGTTTTAAGTTTATGGCAGCGGTGATGTTTCAGAGGGCATGCGTCACCTGGTAAACTGATTGGCAGCAGATATGGTTAGTCCCTCTCAATGGAGCCTCTCCTATCATCAGGGATCCATATTCTGAGGCGCATGGGAGTTGGCCCAGCGCTTTGCACTTCTTGGCAGCACGACGTCGAGCGTCACGCGCTTACCAAGTTCTCCATCGAATTGCCTTCTTTCTCTCATTCGCTCTTCAAGCGACGATTTTATGTGCTATTCCCCAATAGCAAGTTCAAACTGAAATGGAACTTGAGCTGAAGACTTTCTATTTGTGTATAGCGTGGTCATTGCTAACGCTAGTAGTCAACTTTGATAGGTTTCTAATGTAGTTGAGAATATGATCCACTAGGTAAGCAGCTTGATGGTGTATACTTTCGCGGTTGTTGAATTAGAAGTTAAAAGACGAGCAAATTTCAACCCTTTCGTGTATAATACCTTGCCTGGGTTGTCTGCTGCATCGCGGCAGACCCGTGGATGCGTAGGCGTTCATTGTTTTAGTTCTAAATTGATGCAACTGTGGCCATTTCGCGAGTATATGTTACTTCGTTATTTGTCGTTATGGTTTAAGACTCCATTCAGAAACAGAAGACTCTCGTGCAGCTACTGGTCAAGTTAAGACCTACAGGAAGCCATCTGAAGACGAGGAAAGATTAGAGCGTACATTATTTGTTGGAAATCTGTCAACAGCCTTGTCTCGCAAGGTTAGGGCCTTTTAAAGCACGTTCTAATAAGCGGTGGCGTTGTATGTTTAAGGATTGCGGACGTGATAAACGGGCATAGTACGATTTGGGTGGTAGTATGTTAGTTTGCCATTGTCACCTGTTTTTGCAATGGTCTAGGTAATGACATCTAATAGGTAATTTGATGCTGCTTTAGGATGTGCAGAAACTGTTTAAGAAATGCGGTGATATTGAGACAGTTAGAATCCGGTCAGTGGTGAGTGGGAAAATATGTTTAATTTGCTTAAGTTTATAATGTTTGTATTGGTTTGTTTGCGCATGAAATTGCCAGTCTTATGTAAATTGTTTTTCTCGCTTTGCATTTTCTTCTGCTGTACTGTGTTCTCTGCAAATTTGCTCAAGATTTTTGCAGAAATTTCGCTCAATGTGTATGCATGTATGTATGTATGTATGTATGTATGTATGTATGTATGTATGTATGTATGTATGTATGTATGTATGT
>QQSS02177798.1:0-14742 GCA_003687565.2 Craspedacusta sowerbii
ACATACATACATACATACATACATACATACATACATACATACATACATACATACATACATACATACATACATGCATAGAAAAACTTCAAACATTATGCTACCCTAAGCAAAATCAGACCCCTGTGTCCAGGAGCAAGATCAAAGACCCACCAACCTTTTCACTTGGGGATACTTTTAATGGTCCTAACTTAATATACCCCGTCTGAAGAGCTAAACGATTCTGATCAAGAACCACCATTTCGGTACAAGCTGTTAAGGTGAAAAATTGGACAAGATGTTAGTACATCCACCCTTCGAGTGGGACCTAAGATGCTGATGCACGACTTAAGTACAAACTCAGCAAGACTCAGATCAAACCGCTTTGGTAAGAAAATTTAATGGAGTGATTAGTCCTAAGAAAGTACTTCGGAGTCACGAAGACCCTAATCAGCATTTCTTCTTGCCACTTCCGTACATCAAGTACACTGGCAAGGCAACATAGTACCACAAAGCAAAACTAACTACCTCCTTCTTTCGACTTTCTCCTCCATATTACAGGGAGCAAGCCTGGAGTTTCCTTGCAATAATATTCATATTCACCTATTACCTGCAGAACAAAAGAATAAAACGCATAGAAACACGAGGCACAAACACATATAACACACACACACACACACGCACACACACACACACCCATGCAAACAGGTATATAGATCTACATGTACATCTACATACACGCGTACATTATATGTATATATATATATATATATATATATATGTATATGTATATATACACATACATATAAACATATATACAAACATACGTTTTATATATATATATATATGTACGGCAGGCACATAAGGCACAAAGATACAGAAGATTCTTGCAGGTCTAGAACACAGGCCAAGGACATGCTTGACAAGACATCAAACAGAAACTACCCGTTATGACTATGACATTCTTGATTTACAGTCAATCCGAAAGTCAAAACAAGATATTAACCTCACGGTACTGCACATCCGTTACACAGCTACCTTGGTGTAGGCTGCTAAAGTATGAGAAAACATCGCGCATAACTGCAGGAGTCTGCCGGAAATACTTTTCAGAATACCTAGAGAAGAATACAAGATCAAGAAGTCACGAAAATCGCGGAGTGACGATATTTGAAAATAACGCTTGAGCATTAGCAAGAAGAGAATAATTATTTAATTGTCGAGTGGATTTACCAACATGGGACGGCTAAGCATATCTTTGGTGCAAATAAAACTATACGTCTAAATCATTGACGCACTCGTCTCGACAAACCAATGACATTTAACGGACCAAGTAAGTTCACGAAAGTTAGTACTCGTGATTTTACGGCTTGTAAAATCAAGAAACTAACCTGTTTTCCTGCCGCATAAACGAGGCAACATCCTGAAACGCAACACTCGAGCGTGAAACTTGCAATGTAGGCTATATATGATAGCTAGCTCCTGTACTAAATACAGCAACAGTGACCTCTTCAATCCTTAATCATGCAACAATCAACAGAATGAAGCAAAACAGAAAGGAGGAAAGATTAGTAAGATTTAATATTTAAAAAAAATTATTTTATGAATTAATGAAAGCAGAGTTTTAAAAAGGCATCAACAAAGATCAGGTACTCATATTTTCAGTGCAAGCCGGATAAGATTAACTTTATACGAATTATTCTAATCACCAATTTTTTAGAGACTGAACTCTCATACAACATTTTAGGCTCGACGACGAAGACGCGTAACCAAGGCCAAAAAACGATTAACAAGAAGTGACAAAATAGTTCCTTATAGTAGCAATTTAATGGTGGTTAGCTTGAGTTCTAACTACCAGACTCATGGACACAACGACAAATCTTATTTACTCTCGCTAAACGCCAGTTCGGAGTAGATCATAAAGACCCTGTCTTTAAGATCAAACGACGGTAAACGAAGGGAAAAGGATTGCTCATCATTAAACAAAGGATGAGCAAAGGCAAAGGACAAGTAACCATCTCGAAAACTAAAGTTTGAGAAGGAAAATTGACACTACCTTGGAATTAGGATCACGAAGGTAATACAGGCCAAGATCAACATCCAGTCCATGAAAACGAGTTTTGTCGCCCCCATATCTCGGAACAACTGGCGCGGACACAAACCATTTTGACCATCCACTTCGGCGAACTTGAATGTAGAACGTATGGGGCTTGAAAAATATCCACCTCTTATACATGCTTTATAAGCATACTGTGCTGAAGCATTGCAGTCACTGTAAACAACTATTGGCCAAGAAAATAACGTATGCAAGCTAGGAAAATACTATTCGGCAGCTCCTAAGTGTAGACTACATCGCGATAGACGATGGCATTGAACTATTTACCTTACTGACATACTTAAACAGTTTCCAATGACCCAAGCGAAGGCCTCACTTATGCAAGTAACCTACATAGCAATAGTGGTTGATTATGGCATGTGAGAAATGGCTATGACGTTTAGAATTATTAGAAATAAAAACACTCTATTCGTCCTGATCACCAGCATGCCTTGCTGGGAAATGCTTCAACGGAATTACCTTCACACTACATAAAGGCTAATATCTCATAGGAGATATATTCCTTCATATCTCATAGTCAAACACATACTTTAACAGCAAAGCACTCCACCAAACCCAACTGAAGTAGTAGGAAGATATTTTAAAACACTTGATTTTCCAGCCAATAACCAGACTCCATTTAAGATAAATTACTATGTGACTAGCCTCCAATAAAAAAATAAAAACAAGATTGTCTCTTCATTATGCAGTGCAAGTCACAAGCTGAGCCTGCCCGCAGTACCAAGGCAATATCACAATGACATAATTCAATTTAATTACTTCACACTGTATATACATATTAATATCCGTGTGACGCAGGAAAAGACGCATATGAAACAGAACTCTGCTAGTGCAACAAGCGAGCACGGAGAACTACGCTCCCCAATTCTACTTACCGATTAGTTATACATAGACGACCAACTTATCTTCTCGAAAAATCCACAGATAGACCAGCAGAATCCGAGACACAAAGTGTTCATGAGGAGTACGGGAGCACAGATGCAAACCTGAAGACACCATCGCAAATTCACTAATTTTTAGCCCCAGACAGTTGCATGTATTGAAAATATTTACTTCTACATAAATTACAAAAATACCACTACACGTATAAGTTTTCGCTATGCGTGTAAGCTTCAGGTTCATGTCACTATTCTACATGTCAAAAACTTTATCTACAGGTTGAGACAAAAAAAAACACAATTGCCAACCCGAATAGGTATGTCATAAAAATGCATACCACGGGCACGCCCATCCGCAGCTCTAAATCTTTACAACACACTCAGACTAGCAAACAGAATATTTAAGAATATCAAGTGAACCCACTTCCACAAATAGAAACATCTAAACAATAAATTATACACATAACACATAAAGCAAGCATCTATCACATAGCGGTCAATGCCGCGTTCCTCTGTTGATTCTCTCGAACCTTAAGTCAGGACCACATTTTTGCAGCCTCGAGTAGCTCCTACGTTCACTACACCTTCTACAAGTTAGACCCGAGATTACGCAGTTAAGATAACCAGAAAACTTTGGGTAAACTTGACAGAAGTGCTTTCGAAACGCCTTACTGATAAAACAGTACAAGATTGGATTAAAGCAGGCGTGGCTGAACCTTAGCACGATAGCAAATTGGTACAGTGAAGATTCCCACGTCCCATTCTCCATTGTTAAATACTGAAACACTACATAGGACACTATATTCGGTGTTAAGCACACAACAAAGACCACAATCACCCACTTCATGGTGTCAATGCTGTGCTTAGGAATACTCATGTGCTTCGTACAACCCATGTCTGATGTGCTATTGCTAACATGGACAACAAGGGAGCCGTTTGCTAATGAGTTCTGAAGTTGACGCAATTTCTGGTATACTTCAGAAAAACAGACAATAAATACCAGAAGCGGGATAACATACTCAAAGAAAGCCACAGTGGTATAAAGCGCTTTAGCAGTGGTGTGACGATAGCTGTAAATGCAGAAGTTGGGAAGTTCGACATTCCGATTGTATTTTAAGCCATACATGGTAGGAAGCTCTACAATGGCTCCAAACAAAAACATGAGGGCAACAATGCCAAAAGGATGAACATACTGCTCCCGAGTTAGCGTTGAAAATGGCTTTACTATAGCGTAACGTCGCTCTATACTGATAACCACCAAAATGTAGCTCTCCACAATCCCAAGCCAGAACAAGATGTAATCACTGGCGAGCGCCCTGCATAAAATGTCACCTTCAGCTCCCGATACAATGTGGTACAGATTTTCAGACATAACAAAAGCACTCTTGGCAATGTATAACGGTAACGGAAGTACGGACAGTACCAGGTCGACGATGGCCAGGGCAAGAAGGTACAAATTAAATGGCGCAGACCAATTAATGTCTTTGCAGAATAAAATGACACTTACTACAAAATAATTTCCAATACCTCCAACAACCAAAACCACGGAATACAGAGTCATTTCAAGTACGGCAGCATTGTAAATATGATGAGATGTAGCATTATGTCTATATACGTTATATGCCATCCTAAAGATAGATGCAAGCAAAAATGATAATGTATATTAATGTTGAAGCCAAACAAATGACCATAAGCGTGACTAGAAAAATAAAATGAGCAAAATAAAACTTACACAAAATTACACATTTTTATGCAAGCAAAATTTCCACAAAAACGACAGGTACATTCGAGTGATATGACTTATATATCCTTCAAGGAACCGCTTCAGTCAAGACATGTTAGGTAAACTGGGATCTGACATTGTGCACCCAGTAGAGAGTAAACTACGACCCAAAATGCTTTTTTCAACCTTATGTTTTTTGCAGGAGTACCTTTAAAATGGCAATGCCTAGAGAAAAAAAACACTTTTCACAATATTATCGATAACATCAGCAACATCAATAGGGAGAGAGAAGAACCACCATCAATGCTAGGATCATTTGAACAGATACCTCAGTACTTATGGGCCACACACAAATCAGATTGATCTTAGAAAACTCGCTTATTCAAGCTCTCACATCTCAACAGTTATCTCTCACACACTTTCCTTAATATAAAATTCATTTGCCTTTCATAGCCGCCGTTAGTTTCCGTAGCCTCAAAATAAGGGTCCTCTACAAGTGCCTAATAAATAGCCGATCTCAACCAATCACCTCTCTTAATACACAACACTGAACTACTTTAAGTTAAAATTAAGCTGAATATTTACTTTTGAGATATATATATACCAGTTTTCTTGGATTCTTCACTGTTCTGTGTCTAATAAAGGCTGCCAGGATCCGCTAGGCACCATGATGGGTAGGGATCCACGAGAATAGAATAGGAAGGCAGATTAGAAGAAGACAGACACACGAAGAAATGTGTGGCACTGCTTTCTGTTATTCCTTTTCCTGTAGGCCTGCAGTGCTGTCTATGGCATGACATCAGGGGTATGAATTCTTATCTGAGTGTGGGTTACATCGTCTGAGGTACTTGCAATGTCTTTAATAAGATATAGAATGCTTAACATATACTTAAAAAACACATAAATTTACTGACTAAAAGGTAACAGCTTTAACCAAGGAAGAGATTTAACTTTTTATGGACAACACCTACTCCTCTATTCATTCCATGTCCAGTGTCCTCAAAGCCCCATACGAATTTATCAGGGCATGCACAGACCAACTTTCCAAGAACACTACATGCATATAATAATCGTGTCCTTGCTTCTTTGAGATTCGAAGATTTACTTTCAAGATTTCCCATACTTTCAATACTTCATACTTTCAACATTTCCAGAACCCCATGTGCCTAATAAATGTGTCCTTACTTCTTTGAGCAAGACGTGTAAAGTTCACTATTCAATGATGCAATTCAATTCAATTCAATTCAATTTAATCAAATGAATTTCCCATACTTTCAAGATTTCATTTTTTCAAGATTTCCCAGAACACTATTGCATAATAAGTGTGTTTTTACCTCTTTGAGCAAGACATGTAAAGCTCACCATTCAATGATGCAGCGCTACAAGGCCAAAGTACAGGCTTCGATTATACTTGTGAAAGAATTGTGTCAAGAGTTGATGTAAAAACAATATCATTACAAAGCATACTGATGAGAAATGATTTATACAAAAATTTACACAGATATAGAATACAAAAAAACCACATGGTGAATTTATATATCATCAAAAAATTCAAAAAATCATGTGTTCTAAATTTGATTTTAACCCAAGTCAGACCCGTGTTAATCTTGACTCAACCTCTTAGGCTTTACAATGTTTCTAGATTTTCTTAAAACACCAGTGTTTACGTATTAGCGTAAATATAAGTGGGTACCATCAGTATTTAGTGGAGTGATCTTGCTGACTTAAAAATTGAAGCTCTCATAATTTGTTGAAAATGACAAAACTGTTCCTAACAGTTGCAGTTACTAAAAATTGCCTTCATTCATCTGAAAATTGTTACACATTTTAGCCAGCAGGGTATTTTAAGAAAAAGACAAGGAGGTCATTAAACATATGGTTAAATGCATGCCATAGAAAAGAGGGGAAACTCCAATAAATCGGCACAAAATATCATGATCAATGGCAAACTCAACAACATGAAGAACTTTCTTTATGAAAGAAAATGTAAAAGAACAACAAATTAATTTAAAGGTCACTGTTAATAGCAGGTAAAAATCAACTGCCTCTTTATTTGCTTTGACTAATACTTTCAGTGGAAAAACTTTAGGAACATTTATGGAGATGCCAACACACCCACAAGCACTTCAGTGATATCTAAAGGCATGTTTGGATGCCTCAAAAACATATGCAGTAAGTCACAGGCAAATACAAAACTCGTAAGCCTATATCCAAACCAAAAAAACTTTGCAGGTAATTTGGAGGTAACTTGAGTGAATGTTGCTCCTACAAGCCTTAAATCCATACTTAGTTGTTTCCACATGGTTTCATGAAGAGCGTCACAACAGATTGATTTATTTTCAGCATAAATACAAACCCTTACTTTCTCCTGGACATTTACATGGCATTCAAAGGTTGAAAGCTGTAGCCATTGTTACAGCAAATAGCAATGGAATCAAGGGGCTGATGAACCAAAATATTTACTATAATAGGTATTATATGCAGCAAGCCACATAAAATACATTCTGAAAACAATGTGGGCAGACATGCCATCATTCCCAGCCTCCAAGTTCCCATGCCTTTTACACAGGCTGCTCTAATTTGAGAGCTTAAAAAAAACACGATCTTACATATAATTCTATAAAAGTTTTTAAAATATGTTCTTAAAAATAGATTCCTAGTCTAATGCTTTCTCACCCATGTAGGCATTGAGGATCGAAAATACAAACATTGAAACGCAAACAAGTTAAGACTAACACCAACCCAAAGCCAGATTTATCTAAAATACAATAAATACCCACATAGTCTGCCATGCAACTGGACTCCTTAAGAAAAGAGAAGACCAGTATGCTACTCTTACTAAGGGAAACATTTAATTACGTAAATTACGTTTGCCGAACTGCCCGGAGCCATAATTACGATAATTAATCGACAATAGGAGAACTCCAGTACACAGGATAAGCTGCATGGAGTAGGTCTAGAGCTGAGGGATTAATTTAGCGACCTAAACTTGAAGATTACCACATTATAAAGAAATTGGAAGCGTGCAAATAAAAGAGAAAATCTTCTTCCTACAGAAAGACGAGAAAAAACAACAAACAAAAACTATCTTTAATGCATTCTGGCTTTATCAAATGTTGTATCAACAGATGCAGCATTTCAAAACTCAGCATAGTCGAGGAAAGACCTATTCCATCAAAAGAAGTATACCTTTGGCTCATTTCCATTCCAGTTCACTGATAGTAAATATTAAAATCCGGTTAATTGCGAGTAGCAAAAATACCCTTTTTGCGACTTTGACTTCGTTTAGTTAAATGCAAAATAGCCTTTATTATTCCCCAGCAACCAGCATCCCTCTCGAAAAACTTTCGCCATTAACACCTCCAAACGATGCTCTTGAAGTTGCATACAAGCTGCAATTCGATGCAAGTTCGCAGTTCACATGGTGCGCGCGATAAGCGCGCGAAATTGAGATCCCCGTGTGCTTTCTTTCGACGTGTCGCTGTTAAAGGTTTTAAAAGTCAATTTCTCCGCCTTTTCTTTGACCATCATTCATGCTGCTGTTTTCTTTTGTGTTTAGTATGCTTCCGTTCTTCATTTATCACCAACATAAAACAGCATTTTATTTGCCTAATTTGATTCCTCATTGCAGAACGGGTGCTGGCTCCCCTGTATCATTCAGGAACAAAAAAGCCTTAGTAGCAGAACGTGATGCTGCAACAGGAAGGTTCTGGCATTCATATATTTATTTACATACATTAACATATATGTTTACATACATTCACAATTGAGATTCTTTACTGGTAATTATGCTTGTTAGCATCTCCGTCAATGCACAGTGTACGGTGTCATAGCGAGAAGTCAGCAAAGAAGGTAGCTCAGTCATTAAGCATGTTTGAAGTCTGCTAAAATTTGCACTTGAACATTGCCTACTTGCGAAGTTGCTGATGTACTGAACTATAATCACAAGAGGCATTATCGTGTCCCCTCGAAACAAACGACGCCGAAGGCACGCGATACTTCTGGCTTACAGAGAGGAGCGTACTGCCGTTTATGGAGCAGTTATCTTCTATGCAAAAGAAAATTAAGCGCAATGTGATGTTATTTTAGTTTCAGATCGTCTTTATTGCAATTTTTTTGGTAGGTGCTAAGAGGCTTAGACTGAAAAATCTATTTCACTCAGTCATATGTTTAATGATTCATGTTAAACTTCGTGCCCTCAGTGAAATAAATACGTCTCCTCATTCCCTAATGTGAGTTCCGTGAGAGAAACCTATCACGAGGCATGAAGAGTAACGTATAGGTCTAAGGTATAGGTATAGAAATAAGGCCACAAGTTATTCATTTTAAGCGCCTGTCTGGAAGACACCACTGACATCGCATTTTTTAAACGAACTTTGTTATTGAGGACGCTTAGACAGTTGTAATGGACGTAGGATCTTCAATTGGCATCTTCTCTTTTAATATGAAAGATTTAGAAGTGCTTCTGTTTTGCAGGAACAAACGCAAGCAGATTTGCGATTGTTACGATTAAAATCAAGCCAGTAGGCTGGGCGTCAGCTTTGACTTCAATGTGCTGGTTCAGAAAGCAAGGGAGAGGTGATCTGGCAGTTCAGTGGAAATGTGGAGGGTCTTCTCAGTGCAGCAAAACAGTGTCGAAAGAGCTAGTGCAAAATAAGACTTGGAGAACAAAAGTGCATTTCTATTTGAGCCTGTGAAAAATGCTTCTTGCTATGTTCAAACGCAGTATTGGAACCCAGTAAACACACCAGTATATCTTTCTGCAGTTTCTTACGTCGAAGAGGTAAGTTATTACCGAAGGCTGTATAAACAAGGTTTGAAAGCTCCAAACTATCTGAAAAAAATCAAGAGCATACACTAAGATGATGAAAGCAAACAATCGCAGTCGGGCTCCTTCCGTCTGCGACCCTACTCCGGACTCTCTTAGATGTTGCTCAATTGCATGCTACGATCAAAATATTTCATCACTTATGCTGGAAGTATCTAAAAATGCTATTCTCTTGCCTTCGCATGTCTGCTCTCTAGAAGAATTTCATAACTTAGTGGTTTTGCAAACGATCACCAATCATAGTCTTTGAGTTCTGTAATTGCCGTTGAAATATTAAACATAGACCTCCAAATTTACCACTTTGTGAACTCGTGCTTAGGGTGCTTTTCTCTTGTATACCTGTTGCGCGAATAATGCTGACAGCAGCCGGCAGAAGTTGGATTAGACTGAACTATAGGCGCTGCTCGTAATATGGTAAGTATGAATAATGATTTAACATACTTTTCGGGTTTTCTGGCCAACTATATTGGTACATTTACAGGGATAAATATAAATCCACGTAATGCGAAGTATTTTTAACTTTATCTTACAATAGAGTGGCGCTTGCAGCCTTGACTGATTGTGCTGCTTTACGAGCGGTTTGTTTGTGGCGACAAACTCGTACGTGTTGTTGTTATAGGGTCAGAATCAGTCTGGTGCTGGTGGACAAGGGAATCAAGGCAAGAAGGATGATAAGGTATCGGAATTTTTTTTGTATTTATGCAATGATTTTTAAAAAACAGGCAGGTACATGGCCTAGTTGTTCGCTATGGGCCCACATTGACCACGGCGTTGACATGCTTGAAAAAATACAATTTGAAGGAAGTGCCCTTCTTCTAATTAATTTGGCAATCTTGAGTGATCTTAAGGAATTGTTGTGTCAATGGGATTAATCATTTTGAACTCAACTTGATAGGACAAGTTGCCTTACAGTGTTCGATAGGCGATTTTAGAAGCGTTTTTTCGATAGGAGTATTTGGATAGAAGTTTTTGAGGTTGTGGGGATTTCTTCAGCTGCTGTATTTAAAGCTAAAATGGTAATATTTAATTGTAGAGATAAGTTTTTGAATGTGTAGTTCATGTTTTGGGGAACTCGCAGCTTTCATTTGATTACAATTGCATGCTCAAATGACATGTTTTTATTACTTTTTTTTTCTAAGTTTTTAGTTAGCTGAGCAAGTTTTTATTGTATGACTGGCTAACCTGCCATTTCACCTTCAAAATACTATATTTAGTTACAAGCGCATATTAATGTGTGCACTGAAGGATTGCACACCATGGTTCTGAGTTGTCCTCTATCTAGTGGATAGTTGTCCTCTTTTTCCTGCTGCCAGAGCACTTGCACAGCTGTACTAAGTGTTACTGATTCTCCCCCCCCCCCCTCAATTCCTTCTGCTCAGAGTGCAGCCGTGCTACCGGGGTCTAAATATTAAAAAGTTAGCATGGCACAACAGTTATGCACATAAAACTGACGCCGTAAATATTGTTGTGATTAGACACAACAAATTTATTTTTAAAATTTTAGAAGTGGCCAGAGCCTGTAGACTTAAGATTAAGGCTTAAGAAACGATCCATTATCAGTTGGTATTTTGTTTTTGCATCAAAATCATTGCTTAAAACAAGGCAGAAGTCTTACAACTTCTTTGTGTAACAGCTCTTTTGAAGACTCAACTTTAGATGATGGATGTTATCTTTAGTAAATTTTAGTGAAATCCATATGTTGGACTGCAACATAAGTTGTCAGGATTGTCTCTTTAAAATCCCCATTCTTTAGCTACCAAGAATGAAATTGTGTTCTTACCAAGGCATAAACTAACCTGTAAAATATTTTTATTCAGGACAAGAAAAAAAAGTATGAGCCACCTATTCCAACACGAGTCGGAAAGAAGGCCAAGAAGAGCAAAGGACCTGATGCTGCAAACAAGCTGCCACAGGGTATCACTACGTTTTTACCACTTGACTTGATATTGCTTGTGTGTGTGTTGCACCATGTGCACCATGCAACCTCTCAGTTTTCATTTGCTTAGGCTTAATTAAATCCTAAGCATTTTCTAAATCTATTGTAAGCCTGTGAATTAGCCTCACCAGCCTTATCTTACGCTGGTTTTCATGAAGACGTATGTTTATTTGAAATATTTATTTAGAAGTGGCTAGCAGTCCATTTTAGTTGAAATAGTATTGAAAACTGCCAAAATGTACGAATATTCCTAAGAATGAATATTTTCTCACTCACTTGTCAATAGTTACGTTTCCAAGAGGAGTGATGCTGCCTTAACGTACCATATAAGGTCATCTGTTATCTACCAGTTTCATAAGTGGTTATGGGGGCGCATTTTCGACTCCTCATGTTATTATGGGGTTAACTTGATCTGCTTGGGTGAAGAAAACAATTAGGGTGTCCCCAAAAAGATTTGTTCTCAATTGTTTAGTGTTTAAAAAAGTTTCCTTTTAGTATGTTATGAACATATCCAAAAAGCTTTCCAATCTGACTTGATGTAGGGGTGCCCCATGACCTCCAAAGTTAGCGAACTAAGACATGAAAGCTCATTTTAAAATAGCATGTTTCAACAGTCACAAAACTTAGATTGTTTGAGCTGTAGGAGCACAAACAGGCCTTTCCCTTAAAGATGAAGTTTTTGCTTGCTTATGTAATGTGTAGTGCTTGTTCAAACTCCACTAAAGTTTAAAATTTGCATAGCTTAAGTATTCAGCTCAAAAATTAATTAGATGAAGCACAGAAAATCTTTTTTGTATGATGTCTATATTTCACAGTCTACCAGGCCATTAAATTACACTGTTTGAAATTTTTGCTGTGATTCTCTGCAACTTGCAGAAGATGTTGTTTCTGTGTCTCAGTAGTAGCTGAATTGAAGTCTTAGATAAGCTTCACACCATGCTTAGCTACATCTTTGACACACCAGCTGACTGTGGCCATAGCATTACTAAACGACGATGTTGCTGGCCAACCAACCTGGATTCTGTATGCAAGCATTCATCGCTGGTTGATCTCAAAGAATGTTTGATTGATGTGATATATGAAGATCTGACATGCTCGTTGGAAGTTCTGGCCGCTACTGGGAGCTGCGGTCGGTAGTAATATTTCACAGAGCAGAGCCAGTGTAGCAAGTTCAGAGTTGACGCTCCATGAATTTCGTATCACCATCTTCAGGCCTACCTGTTTAATTTCTTAATAGCTGAATGTCTTACGTCTGCATGCTAGCCTCACATTATTCACCGGTGTATCCACGGCACATCTAAACATGCACAAGAACAGCAAATGGATAAAATCGTTACAGTTCACGAGCAGTCAACTTGAAAGCCGTTTTGTTGCCTCTATGCTTCAGCGCCATCTTGAGATCATAAATGGCCTTTGCCTTCCAGCGGGCTTGATAAATTTCTCGCTGCTTTCGAATATTGCTTTCTATATCCATACCTGTAAGCAAGCCAGCAAGGTTAATGAGCTCCTTGTAGTTCTCGCGTTTGCGGGCCTCGCTCAACTGATAGTGGATGAATAACTTGAGTGTACATCTGGTGCTGTCATAAATGGATTTGCTCATATTCGTAGGCCCAAGAGGTTTCGTTCGATTGACTCCTCTAACAATTTCCAAGCTCCCGTGCCAGTGTTTCAGGCAGTAGTGTCGAAGCTCATTCCAGTAACCTTCGATTACCATTTCCATAACCGAAACTGCTTGTACATTGCATCTGCTGAAGCGCGACCTGTCCCAGAATCTACTGCAGGGATACCTAGTAACTTAGTTGCTCCGGCAGCAAGCGGCGACAGCAATACTGGCAATCTTTCAACCAGGGTTTCCTTGCCTGACAAATCCTGCAGCGGCTTACGATCCCAATGGGCAACTGATTCCGTTGTACTATAAGCAAGTTTGATGGCTTCTGTTATCACAATGCGTTTCTGCTGATGATGGGGATTAATTGTGCTTTTCGATGGCAGCGGAACACATTCTGTGCCCGACCCATTCATTACACTTGCCATAATCATAGCAAATTTACGAATGCTTGTGTTTATACGACTTTTTTTTGAAAGATTTTTTTAACAATTGTAATAAATAAATTACTGATGGCAGTCGGGCCCCAGTTAAATATTCAGGCGAGAAACCAATTAACCAGACAAAATGGCTGCCTCTGGTTGTATGCCTGCTAGCAGTGATAGTAATACCCACTATTCTACTACATATCAAAGAAAGTTAAATGCGTAATTAGGTTAAATAATAAATGTTAATGTATTTTGAATAATAGCTGTGGAAATTTCTGCAATAATGTTGTCAAAAAATATCTATTGCAAAGTTTTCGAAGTAAGTTAATAAAAATAAGAACATGATCAAATACAATGCAATACCAGAGTTTCTTGACATAAACATTGAAGGATGACTGGCACTATCTGTGGCTCACTATGTGCAAGCAAATACATGCGAAGTGGTTACTTCGAAGCATTTTCTTTCTAAGCAGCATGTAAGACTGTAAGGGAAATGCTATTTATGCGCCTACCAATCATCCAATTGGAGATTTGCGACTTATAACATTTGCCATTGTTCTATTTCGCAGATAAAAATCAAGCGTGTTTGTACGGAACTAATACATGGTTTCCCACTACAACGTAACGCACGCGTACCTTCAGTAGAAAATAAGAAAATGAATCGCACACATAATAATTCAAGATTCAATTTATTTTTACCCATAAAGATAAGATACATTGGCAAAGAGAATCAAACAATGACAGATCTAAATGGGAGGGAGAGCTCCTTGTAGCAATGCTAATCGGAATTAAGGAGCTCACTCAGACTTTCTTGCTAAACGTATTATAGACAAAAACAAACGAATGATAAGAACGACTCGTGCGTATAATATCCGTGTTCATATAAAATTAGTATACACGCAAATCACTTTTGCTGATTGATGGTTTCGTCGTATTTGTGTAATCTTCCGCCATCGGGATTCGTTATCACTTCCACTTGGTGGCATCTATTCAAGTTTTGCCTGTGCCACTCCAAGATGTACTGACACAAAAAACGGATAACTGTTTATCTCCAATTGTACTTCTCGAAATCACCAATATTGTGGATCTACTATATATTTTATATTATATATGTCTGAAAGCAAAGAGGAAGTGACCTTCGCCGATCGTTTATGGTCGAATGTTTGTTTGTTTTCGCTTGCAGTTACTCCCCATCGCAATTGTCGCTTGAAGTTGCTTAAGATGGAGCGAATCAAGGACTACTTGCTAATGGAG
>QQSS02177809.1:0-14740 GCA_003687565.2 Craspedacusta sowerbii
ACACACACACACACACACACACACACACACACACACACACACACACACACACACACACACACACACACACAAACAGGAAAAAGCGAGCCAAGAGCTGATGCTTTTACTTGCAATGTGCCAAAGAATATCACGTCAAAAACTTCGTATCTTTATAATCAGTCGCCTGAAATACTGGTTAAAGCATTTAACCGCTACGACCATACAACTTTAAAGCGATTTAGAAAAAGACATTTAAATATTAATTTTAAATTTTAAAAGAGATGGTATCGGTAAAGAGCAAGTAATAAACTTGGCGAAACTACGTATACGTTTTTTTCTAATCTAAACTAAATAATTTCGAGCGTTTTTCCTAACTTTTTCATTAATAATTTCCAGCTTTTTCTTCATGTCATGGCAAACAAGTTACGCGAATAGCGTCAGAACAAGGATTCTTGCATCGACGACTGACGCTTAAAGGAAGGTTCCAGTCAACGAAAGAATCAAATACATATAGCTGTCTTGCATCAGGTGCATATCGCAAGCCGCGAGAATTTCCACTCAGGTAGCTTTATTTTTGCCAGGGACTTCTTTGCCGAGCGGTTTCAAACGTCAAACGACTGACATTGTGTAAGAAACAACGCACATGGAAACTATATATACATACATATATACATATATATACATATATATACATGTATAAACACACACACATATATATATATATATATAAACATATATACATATATGTACATGTATGTTTATGCATATTTATACAACATGTATATACATATGTTTATACAACTTCAAACATCCATAATGATGCAGAATCCTGCAACTGCTGCAACGAAGTCAACTGTCCCCTCCTTTTCCCCCCAAACAACAAATGCATGACCCAGGCAAGAGTCCATAAAGTGAGTCTAATCCAACCGCAACCAAGGCACACAAGCATTTATTACGGCGCAACAGAACCACCATTCGAGTAGAGGATTCGAAACCGCCAGCAACCTTCAAGAATATCGCTAGGCGAGGCGATACCAATCAGTTTAAACAGGTCTCGTCATTGAAAGAAAAAAACGCGCAGTGGGAGGCAAAGCAATGTCAGCATATAAGTGCAGTGTCCGCAGATGGGGCCTGTGCTAAGGGAGAAAATGGAGACTTTAAAGTATTGAGTTTGTGCTGAATGCAAGATCAGATTGCATGAACTTTCGCAGACAACGCAGAAAATTTAATTTAAAAGCTTTCTAATCTTTTAATTACATGCGTGGTGTGGCTGGTATGTGCTTTTAATACCTTTTTCCATCCTTTACATCTTCTGATGATTGTATGAACGCAAGAAACAGACTGTAAACATCAGACCTTAGTACTCATTCGCTAGATTCTTAACTTGGATAGATATCCCTATACATTGTATATACCGTTGAGCACTCTGCCTAGTGTGGTAACATCATATAACTCCGTCTATTTGTACTTAAATCTGGTAAGAGAATTAGCAATTATTTATAGACGGACGCCAGACCTCAAAATTGCGAGCTACCGAACCTTGCATTTTAATGATGCTACCATGCTCATGAACCGTATAGCTGTAAACGAAAGGCAAATCCTTGACCCCAGAAAATAAAGTACACAAAATCATAAGTCTTGCGGAAAAATATGAGCTGACGCGCCTAGAAATGAAACACTAGCTGAGAAGCGAACCGATGGCAACGCGATCTTCGCATCGAATACTCGTCTTCTGGTACCCGAGAAGAAAGGGAACAGCGCGTACGTTGAGCAGTCTTCATTGCCACCCTATTTCATAATTATGATCATGCAATCCGCATAATTAAGCACACTAGAATATCGCATTCGGAGAGTTGCAGAATAAACATTACCCTCATAAGCACCATGAGAATTAAGAGCATTAAACCAAATGAAGCCGAAGAGAAAAGAGCAAGTACCTGGAATGACGAGTGGCGGCACATGCCTGTTGTAACTCGGACTCTTGCCTAGCTTGGGACGGTTTTCGTGAGGGGGCTGCTGAAAAGCACAGTGGGCGACAATTATGACAGTCTGGTGAGACCTTGGAGCGTGCCTGGTGACAGCAACAATGTCCTCTGTCACTTGGTCGACATAAACCTGAAGTAGGAGCGACACGACTTAAAAACAATACAAGTCAGAATTAAGGAACTAAGCAGAAATAAACCGTGATGTAAACAACGACCGCAGGACACGCCCTAAGTTTGAGCAAAAACGCAATGTTACAATAGATGCCTTTCTCAAGTAACGTCATTTGAACAGGCTCTAAAAATCAAAATACTTATTTAATACTGAATCATTCTGCAACCAGAGATAACACCATCGCCCACAAATGTTGGCATTTCGTAGCAAAAACGCAAAGGATTAGCATGAATGGAAACCTCCTGATCTGTAAGTAATGGTCACCTGGGTATAGCCTTGCTCACTTAGCTGCTTATGCAGCACATTCAAAGCTCTCTTCGCTTTCATTATTCCACTGTCAAGGTTAATTTCATAGTCCTTCAGGGTGGGCCCATCACCATAAGGCATATACAGCCTGTCCTCTTTAACAACATGAATCTACAACAGAAACCGTTACCATAAAGCACAAACAAGTTTTATTTTTTGAACAACATCGATGCACAACAGAAAGCAATACAAAATTTTCAAGGATGGCCTCGCCTGTAATCTTCATATTATGCATACGCTTACTGGAAGCTCCTAAACATCTCGGAAAGGGGGACACTCACGCTCCGCCCTTTCTTTAAGAGATAGCAATGAAGCCGAACTTACAAAATTCGCATTCATACTGAAAATCAGGATTTTCTCAAAGCTCGGGTTGGTTCTCAAAGTGCTGCCTGGTTTTCACTAGAGCTACTCCCATCGAAGCGATAAAATTAAGACCATGCAACTGGAATTTGGCAAACTGGAATATTAGGAACTGCAGATATCAGTTACGCACGTGTACCACGGCTAACACCATCCACACTTAGAATAACTCCGACCACAAGTCCACCTTGAAAGAAACATTCAGTCCACATATGCTCAACATTCTAGTTTCTTTCTTCGAGCTTAAACTTGACATGACAGTTTACCTAGGTTCCTAATGGGCCGCGGGACATTAAAACAAAGTTGCACGGAACGGTAAGACAAAAGGTTCCCCAAAGATCGTATAAGGCATTTATATAAATTTACCCGTTCTGCTCGCGCAAACGTCAAATGAAATGCTAAATTAGAACCAAATATATCCCAAATGAAGCCGAAACAGTTAAAAAGAGTCGCCCCAAAGCCAAATGTTTGTGTAACGTTCCAGTGACCAGACAATCGATGGGAACAAGGAAAGCTTTTAAGGTCTGACGATCGTTGATATCATGGCATCGAACATCGCTCACAATGGCACCTAGAAGTCGCTTAAGGGCGCATGAGGTCGCAGTAACATTGAGAATTCGCCTCAAGATGTTGGAAGTATCAAATTCAAGTTCCAGCGCTTTTAAGTTGAGCCGCATTCAAATACTACAGGGTTCGAGGGGGGAGAAAACCAACCATGGGTAATCAAGCGACAGACGAATAAGCAAGATTTATATCCATCCACAAGCCAAGCGGGAAAGGATGAGCATAATAAATAGACATGGCTTTGCAGGCAAGATCTCGTTTGAATAAGCAAGTCTCGCATCAATCCACTAACCAAGATGAGCATAGCAAGAAGCCGTGGCTTTACAGGCAATACCTCGTTTGAATAAGGAAGGCTTGTCTCGATCCACCAAGCCAGGATATAAATAATAAAAAGACATGGCTTTACCGTCAAAAGCTCGCTCGTATAATAGCAAATAAAAAATGGAGGAATCAAGTCATACAGACTTACATGATGAGGAACCAGTTCATCGTAGCCACGCGTGCTACCGATGGCACAGCAAGCAGAAGCAACCAAAGCCGAGCTGGGCAGCATGTTGAACGCTGATCTAGCCTGAAGAAAAAAAAAACGGTTTCATATGCTCACTACTCTACCCCCTTCGATACTCAAAATTAGCATGAACTGCACAGCTAGGGCATTGAGCAGATCCTGCATTGATAGCTCAAGGCAATATAGACGTAAATACTTACTTACGATAAGGTTACCAAACCGTTTAGAAAAATGCAGGCACCTGCTAAATTTTTATTTTAGAACATGCAGGCTGTTTTTGCTTAAAAACTTCCGTATCAAAGGTTTAGAAATACAAATTCCGCCGGACCACCGCATGCTATTCACTGGATGCATATACTTCGTTCGCCGGGGTCTGCATTTCGTTCTACATCTGGATTTGCACGTTCTATATCTGGGTCTGCCTTTAGTTCTACATCTGGATTCACCTGCATCTGGGTCAAGTGAACAAGCTTCCGCTGAGGCTACTTCGTCAAGTTTGCGCTACAATCCTGAGACGGAATAGTCGGCCGAGACTGCTTTGCTTTTTTCGTCTCGAATATTACACCAGGTGCTCAGCAGCTTCCTCGCATGCTGATATCTGTTGGCTGGGGCAGGCACCTCACATTAACCGACTCCATCCCATCGTATGTACGGTACTGATGAAATCAAACTGATCAAGAGCTTTCACTATATCACAACTAATAGTGCCAGGGGATTCTTGTCAATATATATATATATATATATATATATATATATATATATATATATATATATATGCCTGTCATATTTTTGCACTTTCTGTATGTCTGCATCGTTCCAATACAACCCTTCGAATTACAACAATTAAACGTTAACAAAGTATCTCCAAAATGTAAATTAGCACTTTGCTGTTGTTATGCCTGGGAAAAGTCAACATCATCTTGTGACCGTAGCAGTTAAGAGATGATGCCACTATAGCAGAACTTACCTCGAACTGGGACGGGTTGTCGTGAGTGACGTCAACAAACAAGGCATGAGCCACAGACGGTTGAAGAGGACATATAGCAGGCTTTAAAAAAGAACCAACAGCGTCGCCGCCATAGCGATGCACGTGCCTGCCTAGATCATGCGGATTATGGGCTGCCATGGACTCTAAACAAGTCGGTAGATTTACGGAATGACTGGATGAACTTAAAAATTATCGCACCCTCCCACATAACGCAATCGGTTTTATCGATTTAACAACACCTTCACCAAACCAACCAGACCAAGCACCACGCAACAACTAATAACACGAAGACTGGAGACATTTGCTGAGAGCATTTCCCCCAGTACATTAGCAGTGATCATAGAATACTAAATAATCTTAGCTACCACACAAACAAAGCTAACAAGTGGCATACCTCTAATAACCGAGTTGATGCCAATGCTGTTTACGAACATATTATCAGTGGTCTCTGAGTTGGTGAAGAGCTCCGCAATGACATACAAGTCACGTCGAATAGCTCGTGCGGCATCAACAAAGTACTGAGACAAAATTAGCCACAAACATTTACGAAAGAAACGCTTAATACGTGAAAAAATATCCCAACCAGATTTTTAATCGAAACCAGGAAATATTCGAGTTACAGACAATTAAACTTATAGTAGGCATCCAGAGCCACATAAAAGTGCGCATTTTCTAATCGCACGAAAACGCAGCAAAAACTTATTATCTAAATTAAAGCAACATGTTCAGTCAGAATAAATCTACTCAGAACCCGGCTATAGCTCGAAGGTAAACTCAACAGACAACATTCGAGCATGCAAGACACACGAGTTACACTACGAATAATTGCATCCAAATCGATAAGGAAAGATATGAGCGCCAGCATAAGCAGTCAGCAGCGCACGATAGAAGAGTAAGATGAACGCATTAAAACATTAACGATAACTGAAGTGAGGCCCTAAGTTCATTGAATATATTAATTACACAAAAGCAAAGGAATTTCCAAACTCACCTCGGCGACATGAGACGGTGTACTGTGACAATTATCAATACGAAAGCCATGGAAGATTCTGAAGGAAGCTTAAGTTGAGACGTTACTGGAGCTCTCAAAATTAGAATTAGCATTATTACATTACAAGTGCAAAGCTTGGTGTGGCCCAGGTCACCGAACACCGCACAGTCAGGCTCATATCTCACAAGCACATGCACAAAATCCGCCATGCTAAGAAATTCACTAGCTCTTCGACAACAGACTTCTAGTAATTGAAAGCGGCACAATCGCAGAGTCGAGATAACGAGATTCCACTTTCACGATCAATAGCTATCAAAGGCAGTTGTTCGAAAAATGACGAACAAATCACAACGTCAACTTTGCATCCACAAATGGGCATATCAGCTCATCAGCAACTGAAGTCATGTGACGTACTCACTTTAAACAGCACAATACAATAATCTGTCCGATTGTACATATCCAAAACAGATCATTTAATTATGCATTTCTTATCCAATGCGTCACAAATTTAGGAATACTCTTAACTACGAATAAGTAAGGTAACAAGGCATAGAAGGTACCATTCGTTCAAAATGAATATGAGGATCTGACTACTCGTTAGAAAACATTCGCTAGCCGTTAGGATTTCAAAGATATTCGAGGATAAACGATCCATCGCTTGTGATAACCAAGTGAAAAAGTATTTGCTTAATTAATTTTACATACTTTCATTCTCTACCTAAAAGTTTCGTATCATCTACCTGGCCAAACTTAAGTATATGCTTTCTAACAAGTCATGCTTTGCAATCAAAGCAGCTGATGCTAGCTCAAATCCGTATGAAGTTCACTAAGCAAAATTATAAACATGTAAAATAACACAAACATATAAATGAATATAAAAATAAAAATCAATACAAACATAACATAAACATAAAAATTAATACAAACATAAAAATGATCATAAACATAAAAATTAATACAAACATAAAAATTAATACAAAAATAAAAATGAACATTAACATAAAAAAATTAATACAAAAATAAAAACGAACATAAACATAAAAATGAAAACATGAAAACGAAAATAAAAATATAAAATATTAAATCCAAAACATAAAACATAAAATTCAAAACATGATATATAAAATTCGTACATGACAGATTTTTGTCTCAGAACTAAGTCCACCCAGGACTTCCTGCTTATTTCCTTAGAACCGACTTTAACGCCATTTGGTTTGTCTGCACTAAATAATCGGTATCAGGTAAACACAGTAGATTGACTAAAAATTTAAGTGGCTGGTTTCGGCACCTAAGGTGTTCGAGAATGATGGGGGACATGCGTAGCACAGAGCAATGACAAAAAGCTGTAATGCGGGTTTTGACAAAGGCTTTGCAAGCGTGTATGTGTGTGTGTGCAAGCGCACCCGAATGTGTGCTTGTGTGTGCATGCGTTTGCACAAGCCTGCGCGTGCATTGCGTGGGTGTGGTGAGTCTGTGGGAGGGTTGCATTAGCTTGCAGATTCCTTGCGTTTGCGAATAAGATTAAGAGGCATAGGAGTTTTAATAGATGTTTTTAAATTCGTTAGAAAAGGTGGCTTTCGATTTTTTGCACTACAACGTAACTCAATTGGAGACTGCAAAGAAAGTTCACGAGAAGGCCAGAGCTATGCTGCTGAACTCAATACATGTGGCAAGCGTTGCATCAGAACGGCGATCTTAAATGCCATGTAAAAATCAATCAACAATTTTGCGCTGCATATGAGAAGCAGCTGGTGTCGAGGCCAAACTTCTTAGTTCTTTAACAACACCGTTAGTTCCTCACTTAAAAGGCTTATTTGTCGATGATATCCAAAAAATAAACTATCCAAACGGTATGCATGACGGAAAAAATGTTTTAAGTTCAGTCTCACAGTTACCTTACATCGTGGGCGTTCCATAAGCAAACAAACAAGAACGCAGAAAGCAAGGCGACTACAAAAAAATCTTACTTGGCCATTCTTTCAGTGTACTCCTTCATGTGGGCCCACAGAAACGGAGAATCTTCTGGTTTGCTGCCGTAATTCAACTTTATATTATCACCCCACGCTATAAGCTCCCGTCTCAGGTAGACATTAGAACCAGCAGCTGCAAAGTTCTTCAGTGCATCACCACCCATTACCCAGCCATTGTGCGCCATATAGTAAACAGCACCAGGAGCATCCATCGAACTCATGTCCGTTTCAATATTTGATGGTGCATATGGGTAGGTAAAGTACCTATAACAAACAACAGGTCCATAACGTCATTTATCTTTTGCTCCTGAAACCAGGAATCAATAATACTGCAGACATCAAGAGGCAAAACCACGCCAATGGTTAACATTTAGCCACCAAAGTAAACAATTACCAATGAAGATGCAAGCCGATGCAACAAAATGTTGTTTGCTTCAAGACGTCGATAACTCACTTATCAACTAAATTGAAGTAGGAATCTAGCTCATCAGAAGAAGTACACTTTAAAGGCCCTGTAAAGTTATAAACACAACGACAACTCATATACAAGCTCTAGGGGCAGGGCATACATAGGCAAGCTGAGAGAAGAAGCATTGACAAAATTTTTTTAAAGAGCAGGTTTACTAACGTTGGGAATAGTGGATGCTGATGAGTAACACGAGGTTCTCCTTTCTCTATAAAGTGATATCTGATGTGACCAATGCAATTACCAACAATAGCATCAATATGACTCTGCACAACAGATAGGGTCTGCTGGTTAAGCGTTTTAAGTGCTGATCGAAAGTTTTCACAGCATAGGTGCACTCTCTCCTCTTCGCTGTTGCACCCCATTCTAAACAAGACATGGATCGAAGACAAGAAGCCATAAAACCAAAAAAACAGGCACGAAAACGGAGTTAGTCACATCACATAGTCATTAACAGGGCCCAGGCAATAAGTAAACAACATTGCTAAGCATAAAAAAGACAAGTCTTATCCCTGTCTCTCGACAATGACAGGATCTCTTTAACACAAACATGCCTTCCACAAAAAAGTCGACCCATAAACTAACGAGCGTAATCAAGTAAGTAGACAACACACTAATTGATTTATAGCAAACAAAACGACACAGTGAACCATGCTTTTAATTGTAAATTTTGCTTCCAATGATTGCCTTGCAAGTTTATTTCCAACAACCGTAGCCTTTATTGTCATAGGGAATTCCAAAAATCAAACATAATCTGGATGATGCAAGTGCATGTATGAATACTGGATGCCAATTCTGCCAGAATGGTTGGCAACAGAAGACTAAGCCTACAGACTTTCATCCGACTACAGAAAATGCACACCACTGCAATACACATCTATTTCTAATATTAAATTTAGGATAACACTGCAAGCAACGAGAATTAACACAACATAAACTAAGCAACCTTATTCACATCAACTACATGAAAGGATAACTGAAAGATATTAAAATACACGTCGATTATAACTGCAATATAGACACAAAAACTGGTGGGACAAGCATCCTGGCGTGACCTCCAGAAAAAGCACTAACATCATTTCAAGTAGCACTTTGATTCAGATCCTGCCTTTTCAACAGGGAACGTAATTATGAAAATCAAAGATTAAACTGATGTTGCACGAAGCCATCTGAATACTTTTTATATTCCAGGTCACGGTGTAAATAGGACAGCCATGACAAGCTATCACTTATGCATTCATGGCCTCATATTTACAGATAAGCTTCTGAATAAAGGTCCACACCCGTTAATATGCCACTCCTAATCGGTAAGAAACCAAAAACAGCTTACATGTATGAAGGCTACATCATCAGTAACTACTACTTACAGGTCAATATCAAACAGTCGAAGAGCTACATCAATATCCACGATACTTCCAAATCTTTGGTAGCTAGAATCTTGAAGAATCTCTAACGCTGGTCCGTCCTGAAGCCCCCCCTCTTCTTCCTATCAGTTGGGTAAAAAATTTAGATAATGCAGCATCCCAGTAAATCACATTTCTCAATTAAAAGAAATTCAAAATGCAAAACAATTACATGAAAAAATCTATATCAATTTATTAACATTTCACAAATCCTTTCAGACTTGTAAATAATAAGACTTAACCTGCCTCAACTGCTTGGAATGAAGATGAGCGCATAAATTGCGCTACCATTTGGTGAGTACGCCTCAGAGATATAAAGCGGTTTACCATCTCTTCAATGTTTACAATAAAGTATTCTTCTAAACGAAGTTTTGATAATTGCTTCCTGTAGAAGAAAAACAGACACACGACATAAAAGGCTTCAGTAATAAAAATTGATTCAACTAAGACTATAAGAACCCATTCATAAAAGATAACCTCTATACATCAAAACTACCCTACCTCACATAACATAAATCCAGAACTCATATCTACCAAAATCTGAATGTCTTCTAAAATTTAAGATTTACAATGTATCTAAACTAATCAACAGTTTTGTTTACCTTAGCTCCAAACTTATAGCACCGAGCTGGTGCTCATGTTCAACTTTATTTGAAATACCTTCAGACAGCCATTTTCCATCTGCAACTTCCTGGCTAAAGTAATATAACACTCTATCTACTAGAAAAGCAGGTCGCAGATGTGGTGAATTTACTACATTGTAGGATGCTTCAGGGTGTTCTCTTATCCACTGAGTATCGCTTGCTGTGTGATTCCATACAACGTCTACAATAGAAAGCATGTCCCATTCCAGAGAAATCTCATCAACAAAACTTTTGAGAGACTCATCTGTCAAAGCAGAGACTCCTGAATAGACAGGATCATACGCATGCTGATTCTTTACAGAATAGGAGGATTTTGATTCTCCAAGTTCCTGTAAGGGACTGAAATGGATCATATTATAACCCGCTGAATAAGCAGCTTTTAATCGTTGCTTCCATTCTGACAAAGGTCCCATGCATTTTGAAAGAACGGTTTGCATGATAATTGAGTCCAAGGGAAGGATACCACTGCCTACAGTTAACATAGGATCTACCAGAAATGAGCCATGGCATCTTGATGTTTCTTTTGTCTGGTCCTCTCGAACCAGGAAGAATCGGTATACACCAGGACATCTAATACTTAAGGATGAATACCTATCACCATCATCAGATAAACAAGAATTTTCACTTATCCAGGGAAGTTCGTAGAATAAATTCCTCTGTGGCAATTCAATATCAGACTGGGGATGATTGCAAAGCAATCTGACTTTCTCGGCCTGCAAACTGGTACCAAGCTTGAACCTGATGACCCAACCTGCAAGTAAATAGACCAAATAACATTCCTACTAGAATTAAAATTCATCTGTTTTTCATCTCAAGCATTTGAATAAGGTAGCTCTGCATCTGAGACCAAGCACAAATACCTTACATAGTCTATATTTTTGCTTACGCATTGACGTCTATAGAAAGCTAACATAGTTATGTAAACACACCAACAAGATAAGGAAAGCCAGCATTCCTTGCATGTAAAAACGCAACTTACAACGATAACATCTATAAATCAATTTTAAAAATTGGCACAGTAACAATTTCTTCAAAATATGTTTTTAAAATGATTAAGACGGGAAAAAAGTACCAACAAAAAACGGGTATATGTAGAAACGTTCGCGCTGTCGGAAGACCGCCCACCTAAGACGCAGGGACGCCTACCTTTTTGAACACGAAATAGGGTGCTATCAAGGTTTTCGTCTTCCTCCAACTGCAAAACACGAATCTGAGGCATACTTCTTTGCGTTGCCAACAAGTGCAAGTTAAAGTAATGAACACATCGCAGTTAGCAGCCCAAATGCACTCGAAGTTCAAGCTCGAAATCCAACGGAACCTCGCGGGCCAGCCACTTAAACAGCCCATCAGCGTTTCGGTTCAGATTGAGGAGATCGAGGATTCTAAGATAATAAGATTGCGGCTCAATCGATATGAAATCAGGTGGGCGGTTCTCAGGATATGACTCTTGAGACCGGGAAGAACAACAACACAACAAAAATGTATTGTCCCAATAAATGCATGGTATCAAAACAAACACAAGATATATCATAAAAATACATCACTGCTACTTTTCTCGGAATAGGAGCGACCGAGGCTAGTCAGATTGAGGATGCCACCTTGTTCCAGTCAGCGAGATGTCAATACGTCGTAATACAAATTAAGTGTAAGAGATGCGTAGAAGTTAAAGCAAGTAATTTAGAACAATAAAATAATAATAATGATACTGAAAAAAAAAATTAAAAATAAGCAGGTGAGAAGAAAACGAGGCTTATTATTAGGAATTGAGACCCTTTGAGAAGCTTAGCATAGAAATCATAAACTATGTCATGATGTGGATAGTTACTCTAATTCCTTTACATGGTTTGGCGGTGAATAGCTGCAAACAATTGCATAAGCAATTATAGAAACGTTCGTCTTGCATACGTGAATTGCGTTCATTGTATATACAAATAGGTTTTCCTCGCAGCATGCGATATTGTGCAACTAAAATTCGGGAAGTTTGCAATGATTGGTTTTATTCACGTTTTATTTAATTAATTATTATTATTATTAATTTTTTATTTTATTTTCTGGCTCGTTTATGTAAGGATATTCTAAAAAACTAACTGTCCTTCTCAACAAATCGTGCTTATGTATAAATGCGCCTGTTGATATCCAACTTTGAAGATCATATTACTGCAATTTGTAAAATGTGCAACCTTGTCTTCTGATTACGCTTGCAAAGTTGCTCTTGAAACTTGGTCACTTTCGTGAAGTGGTTGGACCTAGGGCATGCATTTTCTCGAACTTCCTTGCAGCCACTGACAAACTGCGCTTCTAATCCATTGAACGTAAGAAGTAAGTGTAACAGTTATTGATTACAATAAACAATCCAAAACTTTTTCAAGTTGTCACAGTAACGCATGCATCTAGGTGCAACTTTTCAATGAAACTTCGGTGGTTAAAATACAAGCTCCCTAATTTCAATTTGTTTCCTTTCTGTAAAAGAAACATTAAAACTTGCCAAACATCTACTGCCACACGATCGTCGTAAAAATGACGTATATACGATGATTTTTCTTATAACTACCGATTTTGCTGCTTTGCAAATGCAATGAACAAAATAAATGCAGCAACCTTGAAGTCGTGCATTTTGCTATCCTCGCAAAATTGCATTTTCATCGCCACATTTACAAGAACAAAGCCCAACGTCAATAAAAAACAACAGCATTTTTTATGGAGACCTACGTGGAAGCAAATAAACTTTCGTGACCGGAAACAAATAGGCTGATATATGTAAAACGCGAATAAATTTTCTCGGACATGAAACTGTTTAATTAGTAACCACGATTTTGAGCTTTAAATATTAAATTTTTCGTTGATGCTGCTAAAAACCAATAGCGTTTAAAATATGCGTCATACATGACATGTTTCTCTGATTTCAACAAGGGGTCTCTAAAAGAAATTTTGAAAAAGAAGTTTTTTCTTTCCACCATTCTAGAAAGGTTCCAGGACAACTCCAAGACCCAATCAATGACGGTCCATCCCTTAGGCCCAAGTCCAAACCATGGTTAGAGCTCTGGCATAATCAAACTGTCTGTTTCATACTTTGATAGACGAATGCCAGAGCTAGAAAATACACTAGGTTATAAGCAGGACATTGCCCCATTACTAGAAAGGAAAAAGGAAAGATTAGTCTCCTGTCAAGCACACTGAAAATGATTCAAACCCGGGCGTCGATGCTCCCATTTAAGGTGAACGACTCCAAACAGTACTCAGTAGCCTCCGTCTAGGATGGGATTCCTGCGCCTACGAATGAATTCGAAACTTTCGACGACGACGATGAAAGGCGAAAAGAAACAACGCACATGTTGCATAGCCCAACGATGGCATCCCCAAGTTTACCGAAACATCAAACATCGTAACATTGCTGTCGAAATCCAGTGCGGCTTATAGTCGCACTTCCTTCCTTTTTTATTAGAGTTCGATTGTGCATAAAGCGCGCATATGAAGCACGAAATTTTATCACTGCTACCAAGGCCACTCATAGACGTTGCTCCTTATTCGTTCATAGACCTTTTGAAATTTCTTTAGGGACCTTTTAAACTGCCTACCTTCTTAAGTTATCTTACTAGTAATTTGCTGAATGTAGGCATATGAATTTATACCCGCTCACCTGAATCAAATTTCATGCGCTTCGTTTACTTGCTACCTACATGCAAAGCACTCTGGCGTGACAGTAGAATAACTTCAACTCAAAAATCTCTTGGAAATATCTATCTTGCCTTCAATGGGAGCTTCCTATAAAATTCTTTAATGGATGCTATGAGCTTTAGAAGATCCAAAGCCTTTGCATGTAAAGCGACAGACTAATCTTAGAGTGAGCACGTTACTTAAAAAAGCACCGGATTATTCTGTTAGCCCCAAGTGCCACTTACATTCTATGTACTCAACTGCAAAGTTGCTAAAATCTTGGAATAAAATTTTGGCTCGAACCAACTCTAGCCTTCGTCCTTTAACAAGCACAATCAATGAGCTCATATTGTTCTTGTACATCCTTTATACAATTCTAGTGAAATCTCGTCATAAATTCTTTATTCTTCAAATTCGAACATCCTGCTTACAATTATCAAATTCAACTTGGTTGCTATTGGAAAACACGTTTAACTGCAAGAGGTATTGAATGAGCGCCTGTGGAAATAGATCAATTCTCTTCCTTCGATCTTATGCGACTAATTTTTCAAATGCTTAAATTTAAATCATTCCTTTTCTTTTTTATGGTCATGGCAACTTCTCTCCGAACTTTTTCGAAATCGACTTCGCGCACTCTTCGTGTTGTCATCTTTAACAATGACAACATCCCCTCCTGCGATTTGGATCTCTCCTCTGTATTTCTGGCGGTGATGTTCTCGTAAACTGATCAAATACTCCCGTTCCCAACGT
>QQSS02177820.1:0-14739 GCA_003687565.2 Craspedacusta sowerbii
AGATAGATAGATAGATAGATAGATAGATAGATAGATAGATAGATAGATAGATAGATAGATAGATAGATAGATGGATACGTGTGTGTGTGTGTGTGTGTGTGTGTGTGTGTGTGTGTGTGTGTGTGTGTGTGCATATGTAGATGCGTGTGTGCGTGTCTGTGTGTGTTATTGTCGCGAAGTTCGAATTTCTGGGGTCGTATTTGTGTGGCATAGTTGCTTGCTGTTCCGTTAGATTGAAGATATTTTGTCGGTACTGGGACTAAGTGAGACGGCGCACACGTATATGAGCGAAATATCGGGCGGGCAACGAAAGCGCCTGGCTATCGCTTTGGAATTGGTGAACAACCCGCCAGTGATCTTTCTAGATGAGCCGACGAGGTAAGCTTCTGGTTTGAATAAGTTCCTTCAACGCAATGGGCTTTGAGAGATAAAGCTTTACAAAAGCTGGTTACTGTTGTTGCACTCTTTTAACTGTAATAAAACTGCTTGCTGTTGTTACACTCTTTTAACTTTATAAAAAACTTGTTACTGTCGCTACATGCTTTTAACTTTACAAAAACTGGTTACTGTTGTTACATGCTTTTAACTTTATAAAAACTGGTTACTGTTGTTATATGCTTTTAGCTTTATAAAAACTGGTTACTGTTGTTACACTATTTTAACTTAATAAAAACTGGTTACTGTTGCTACACTGTTTTAACTTTATAAAAACTGGTTGCTATTGCTACACTCTTTTAACTTTATAGAAACTAGTTACTGTTAATACACTGTTTTAACTTTATAAAAAAATGGTTACTGTAATTACACTGCTTTGTTCGCATTATTAGCGGTCTTATGCTGCGTTGATCGTGGTATGTCCCTGGTTTTGCCCACTTTTAGTGGTCTGGATAGCTTATCGGCGTACCAATGCATTAGTCTGATGAAAACTCTGGCGCAAGGCGGCCGCACCGTGATCTGCACGATCCACCAGCCAAGCGCTAAGCTTTTCGAGATGTTTGATAAGGTATCGGTAGTTCGTTGCTTTGTGGAACCCATGAACGCGTGCCTTGGTGTTCGGAAAAATAAACCCACATTTTTTGCATTTTTGCTTGTCGAGGTCTTCGCGTTCTCTTAAAAGTTCATCATCTTTGCAAACAAGAAATTGTTCTTGCCAGATTTGTTGTGTGCGGCGGGGGGAAATCGTGGATTTTGTCGTAGGTTCGAGAAATTGAATTGCATTGAAATTTTCGTGAAGAATGGGATTATTTGTATAGGTAGTGGGTCGAGACACCCTGGTGGGATGTATCTGTTGCTTGTGCACTTATGGTCTTTACCGCTTTATCGTTAGATTTACGTTCTGACCGCTGGTCAGTGCATTTATAACGGAAGCTTGACTGAGCTATTACCGTACATGGAATCACAGAAACTCGTTTGTCCAAAGTATCACAACCCGGCCGATTTTAGTACGTATGACCTCTGGTTTTGTCATTTTAAGGGCGGTTTGCGTATTTCGTGTTATTTATGAGTTCAATGTGTTGTCGGCCGTTTTACTAAAGCCGGACCTCCCCAGAATCGCTGGATTTTATTTGTGACGAGTAGCATCCAATGCGCGAAACTTAATACGTTCAGCTTTTCGTTTTAACTCACAGTTATTGAAGTCGCTTCGGGCGAGTACGGCGATATCCTTGAGAATCTCGTGAAAGGGTGGAAGATCCAGGAGAAGCGCGAAGAACTGAAGAAATTGGAAAGCGGCGATTTCCTGTCGACAGCTGAGAACGTGGACGCTCTCCTTGCCCAGCAGATGATGGTATCCATGATACCCGGGTGCGGCATACGAACCAGCACAGACAGCCTCGTTCATACGGCCAGCCAATCTACTCAGGTAGGAGCTGCCTGAGACTTTTCAGCCTTTTAACTCGTTCTAGAGGTCGTTCATACGACCAGCCAATCTACTTAGGTAGCAGTCGCTTGAGACTTCTCAGCCTTGTAACTCGTTCCAGAGGTCTTTATGTTTGCTGCGTGTTCGCCTTATTTGTCTGTTTTTCAAAAGCTCGTAGACGTAATTTTGCGTATGCTTGAACGTTTTGCTCAATCGATTTTAGTTTGCGGTCCTGAGCAAGCGAGCCATGGTGTCCATTGTTCGAGATAAGATGTTCACTCACTTGCGCATCTTCTCCACAATCTTGGTCGGTGTTTTGATAGGACTGCTGTACTTCGGTATTGGAAACGATGGCAACAAGGTGTTCAACAACACCGGATGTCTATTTTTCTCCATGCTGTTCCTGATGTTTATAGCGCTCATGCCCACAGTTTTGACTTGTAAGTTTTGACTTCTAAGTTTGTTATTACCGCTTTTGCCCGCAGTCTTGGTGCTTGACTTACGATTTACGAAATCGTAAGATTTCGCCGATAGCATTTCAACGCCCCTTTTATTTGTGATCGCAAGATGTACGATCTCTGTTATGATGCATATGCCAATTATTGCGTAAAGTCATCTTACAGATATTTAAGATTTTATCAATGTTATATTTTCCTGGCCAGAGAAAACGATGACAAACCAGAGACTATGTGAAATGTTAACTTTCTGCTGACGCTTAGGCCTCTTACTCTGTTTCAGTTCCGATGGAAAAGGTAGTTTTCATCCGTGAACATCTCAACAACTGGTACAGCTTGAAGTCTTACTACCTTGCTAAGACTATGGCGGACTTGCCATTCCAGGTACGCACTTTGGTGATGGCTTCGGAGTGGCTTTCCAAGGGCTTATCTCATGTTGTTTGTAGGGGAGCTAGTTTGTCCTCTTTTTTTTTCGGTATCTTTGGTTTATTCAAATGCTGTATATGTTTCGTTCTGCTATCGCCTTTCTTTGCTCTGCGTGGTGAGATGGTGCATATCTGTCAATTTGAACGACTTAGATTGCTCGATAACGACGTTACATGGAGTGCACCACGCGCGCTCTTCCCCGTAGGTTATTTTGCCGTTGATCTACTGTTCGATCGTGTACTTTATGACCGATCAGCCGAAAGAGGGAGGGCGCTTTTTGCAGTACGTCACCATCACTGTGCTGACCTGCCTGGTTGCCCAGTCGATTGGTTTGCTACTCGGGGCAGTGGCACCCAGCGTTCCGGTAAGCCCTTGTGATTGAAGTTTTGTACTTTGGTATTATGACTAATTTTTAAAATTTTGATTGTTTTGTCATTACTTCTATGATTGATTATGACTAATTATTATAATTTGTGTTGTTTTATCATTATTACTTATTAGTAGTAGTAGTACTTATAGTAGTATGATTGCGTATTATAGTGTCATAATTATTGTTGCGTTTCTTTTTATGTTGTTTCTTTTTGTTTGTTAAGAGCACGTTTTGCTTGCTGCGTTAGCTTCGCGGTTGGTGTCGCGCGTTTATGCGACTATGCAGAATTCTCTTCTTACCGTGCTTTGTTCGTTCAACTTCGTTTTCTCTGTTCACAAGTTTTCTCTTTGTATTAGTCAGGATATTATTAAATTACACCTGAACGACTTACATGGACTGCCTAGTAACAAGATGAAGCTCGCTTGGTGCGAGTGCTAATAACACGATTAAGACGAGATCATCGCATCACTTACTCCAAAATACTCATATGCTTAAGATATGCTCCGTATAACTGTTTCAAGATACTACAATAGCGTTCAACACTAAAGTGCAGCCATGCGGTGAGGGGCACGACTGGAGGGTGAACGCAAGTAGGGGAGCAGTAGCATCGAATAAGACCCCAAACTAGCGCTACTATTAGCCGTATTGGCGTCACTTTGAAAGAAAAGCGTGTCCATATTCTGTATGTGAGTGTATCGCAAGCTGCCTTGAGTCTTTTGCTATGAGCGCTCGCCGTTTCTTTGCGCACTTTGGCAACATGTTCTGATGGTGGCAGCGATGAAGAAGCGCTTTGCATCATTCGTCCAACTGTTTGTGCTTTCTTTATAGACCGCCGTGTTTGTCGCGCCTGTTACTGGAATCCCTGTGCTGCTGTTCAGCGGCTTCTTCGTCAGCTTCGACACGATCCCGTCGTACATGCAGTGGCTCACGTACGTCTCGTTTGCTCGCTACAGCTGGGAGGGCATGATCGTTGCCATTTACGGAAACGACCGCGGAAAATTCGCGTGCGAGTCGAAACCGCCCTGTCGGTTTACTTACAGCGAGGAAGTTCTTCAGTCGATGGACATCAACGAAAATGCGCTACATATTGACAACGGGAAGTTCTATTTCGACTGCTTTGTCCTGTCCATGTTCTTCGTGACTCTTCGTATAGTTACCTATATGGTGCTGCGTCATAAGGTTAAGGCTTCGTCGAGTTAGGGTGTTGTTGAACGGTTTGGAGATATACGTGGATTTCTTGTCGGCTTTTTTGCGAGATATTGTCACGTGAAGAACACTTTTGCTTGGCTCTTGCCGATTTAAAACCCTTCAACTCGGCGACTAGAAGTCTTTTTATGCGACATTCTAATTTTTTTGTGCATCGTCATTTTTTTAATTTTAGACTTAGGTATATTTGTAAAGAGGATATTCTGCATCAGATATTCTTTGAATTATTATGAGATCTATACCGATATATTCGAGCAGTTGAGAGAATGTTTGTTTTTTTTTTCATGCACGGGATGTTACGCGTACGTAGTCTTGTTCGTTCGTAAATGCAGCCCCGTCTGCCTGTGTTCGTATCTTCAAAAGAGTGTTTATGCGCATCGCGAGAATAGTTTGTAGCTCTGTTGGATTAACCTTACATGATCGACTCGTTGGGCACAGTAAGCCTGAATGAAGACTGACTGCTGAATCCAAGTCCTTTAATTCAATTCCATCTTATGGTGATGGCTCCTTTTCTTTGGGCTCCCTTTTCGCCTCCTTTCTCGGCTGGTTTTCTTATGTTTGCTGAGCCCTTACAAAGAACTTTCCCGAGAAAAAAAATATTGTTCCTGCAGGACAAGACTAATTGTGGCGGACAAAGTAGCGGTTGGTTTGAGTGAAACGCTTTCGGTTCTTTGAATTAATTTTTGGTATATGAAATAAAAGTAGCAGAAGTTAAGTATGTAATACTCAAGATTGATTTTAAGGCTGCTGTGCTTGAAAAATTTGTTTGTTTTTTCCGGTTTTGTACGGAGTCTGAATAACAGAGCAATTCATTGCATTACTCAATCGATGGATGGTTGACGTGTGGATTAGTTCTGTCGAGGGAGGTTTGCCAGTACCAGAATACAACACCTTTTCTGTAGGCTCCTATAATTTTTTTTTTTTCTTCACAGATTTCACTGTGACCTTAATTTCCGTTGGATTTCGCGGACCTCGCATAATTTATCTGATAGATAAGTGTCTAGTACATGTTATGAACTTCAGAACGCTGTTCAGCGGTCTTAATGGCAATAACGACTAGCAGGACTCATTGGGGTACAGGTTTGCGAATTTTCAACGTAGAGCTTTGCTTGATAAATTTACCTTGTGGAGCGATTGGCATCTTGTCGGGGCTTCGTGCCGCTTTACTTGTAACGGGTCTGCTGCGTATGCAGAAATTGCTATTAACTTTCCTTAAAATTGCCCTAGGGAGATTGCATCATACAAAGGCCAAACGAAGGAAAGCTATCTCAGACTTTGTTTCTTGTAGTTTGAGCTTGGTGATTTGCGGTATTTAATTCCAGTTTTTGTTTTAGTTAAAAGTTTATGATCGGTTTTAGGTCTTATGAAATTGAAAGTATTCTTGAAAACTGACAATTCATTGAATTAGTTTTTGTCAGTTTTCAGAAATAAGTTTGAAAATTTTTTGTGTTTGTGCCTATTGTGCTATGGCAAGGTCTACGTTGGATGTGGCGCTTCGGGCTGGTCACGTAATGACCTCACCTGCGCCCGACGCCCATAGGGTTGCTTTATTTCATTTTATTGTTATTTTTTCTTTTTCGCTGAGGATTTTTCTTTCGGCGTGCTGCAGTTACACGTAAATCAATGGTTTTGAAATTTGGGGCGACAATTGAATTCGTCAGTTGACTGCTCCCGTATGCTAAATACGCTTAGCCGTGTACTGCTTTAGTTTCACTTTCATGTGCTTGTGTGATATGAGCCTCGCTGTACGATATGTCAGCTGTGCATTAATGAAGCATTCCGAGTTCGTGCTCGTTGTCTACTGCATTGTGAGACAGTTTTTGCTGGTATGCGCTCATGGTTTAGTCTTCTAGGATTTGAATTGTAGGTCCGTAGTAGCTGGCTTTTAATGGCCTTTGCTGATGTTTGGTTTCCTTGTGAGTGTGTTTGCATATGAGTAGACAAGCTTACGTTTAAGCGACTTTCTTACTTGCGCGGCTGCGTCTTTGTGAGTGCTATTTTGAGTGACTCTTTGTAAAGGAGACTTTTCTTGTGGAATTGTATTTTTCTAGTCGTAAAGATGTTGCGTTTGTTCAACTATATCTGCGGAACAAGAAAACGGTTGGGGTTTGACTCTCCCATCGTTTCAGACGTAAATGACTAATCGCCTTTATACACAAAAAGCGCTGCAGCTTGTCCTTTCGTCTAGCATCGCTTGTTAGAGTGTTCGTTTGGCATTCGCAGTGCGTTTTAGCCTCCTAAGCGTGCAGTTTTTATCTGTTGTTGGTTCAATGAACCGCTGCGGTTTTCTCGGGCTTTCCGTTTGCTAAAAGAAAAGAGCGCTTAAAACCAGGCACATGTTTGTATTTTATACAGTTAACACCAGGCTCATGGGTAAAGCAGGATTCGGCTACTATCCTATTGTGTTCTGTTGAGAGACCAGTTCTCACTCTAATGCTTATTATGAATTGCAGCTAGTGTATAAAATATTTGCCCTGTCACCCCTATATTCCAATATATGGAAAAAGCAGTGTCTGCCTTCAATATCCTCCTAGAGCAAAAATTAAAAACATCGAAAAAAGTGTATTGTGGGAACCAGACAGCCCCACGAAGGCCCCAGTGTCAAGAATGCTGTGGTATGCTGTGGTAGTATTGTTAACTATCGTCTATTTTGTTTGTTTTTTACTCGCCCATTCTTACACGTGGGTCTCCCTTACATCGGCTTCGCCTGCTTTTATCTATTTTGTTTCCCCCCCCCCCCCCCCAGCCTGGTAACGCTGCTATCTTTATTGATCTACCTCGCGCCTTGCCTTCAGGCGTCCAGACTTTTGCTAGTTTTCTTATAGTCAGACTTACTCGTACGAATCGCGCATACTAAATAAACTTGTATGAGAATGAAAAAAAGCATCAAGAAGTGTGGATCTTGCAGGCGCCACATCGTAAATAAACTAAAATACTTAGCATGCATGGATTGCAGTAAGTTTTTCCACATCAAGTGTTATAACAAATCCAACCTAGAACATGTAGGAGTAGAATGGAAGTGCAGATCTTGCGTAGCTAAGGTGCTGCCGTTTTCTAAATGCTCCGAAGATATCTTCAAAGCATGCTCTGATACCTCCCAGCCTATGCAAATATCTAGAGACCTTAATATGACCACAGCGCCATGTTTTACCATAAAAAGTCTTCTGGACAAAATTCCCGGCCAATCCGTTTGCTTCGATGAGCTCACAAACTGCAAAAACCGTTCACGGTACTATGATATCACAAAGTTTAACAAATTGAACATAAATTGTGACACTTCTTTCGGGTGTTTACATGTTAATATTGCGTCTTTGTCCAAACATCATGATGCAATAACTGTGCTATATTCTCTCTTAAACTATAAATTTAATATTATAGCTATTACGGAAACACGCATGAAAGACAATGATGGACCGCCAAGCGGCATATATTTAAATAATTATTCGTATGTTGGTGTAAAAACAAAGACCATTGCAGGAGGGGTTGGGTTCTATAGTCATAATTCTATATACAACAGCGTAAAAATTCGTCATGATCTATGCTTTCAGTCGGAAAACAATGCAGAAGCGATATATATCAAAATAAGGCAAAAGTCTAGGAAGAGCATTATTTGTGGTTGTATATATAAACATCCTAGTATGAAGATAGAGGATTTTGTTGATAAGTTCTTGTTGCAAACCCTAAACATTCTCTCTAAGGAAGAAAAATTTATAAATATTATGGGTGATTTCAATATTAATCTACTAAACTACGAGAACTGCACTGCGACATGCAACTTTTGTGATAACTTAAGCAGTAATTTTTTTCAACTCCAAATTCTTCAGCCCACACGAGTAACGCTCCACTTGCAGACGCTCAGTGATAATATTTTCACGAACAATACTAAGTACGAATCTGTTAGTGGAAACCTGACCTGACAAATCTCTGACCATTTTATACATTTTCAATTTTTACAGACTACTGCCTGACAAGAGAAAAAGGCAATGCTATTAGATTTTGTCGCTCCTACAAAAACTTTAGAGACAACGAGTTTCTTGAAGAGGTTGAGAAAATTGATTGGACCATCTTACTGGCAAGCGACTCAAATGTTAACTCCCAAATGGATATCTTTTTACACAAGATAACAGATATACTAAATATTATGGCTCCCATTAGCCGATTAACCAAGCGTGAAATAAGACTACAAGATAAGCCTTGGATTACCCGAGGAATACTGAAATCTATGCACAGGAGAGATCAACTCTATAAGAAAAAAATGATAATCTGAAATTTGATATCCATTGCAAGTACAAAAAATATCGCAACTTAATTGTAATCTTGCTTCGCAAAAGCAAAGTCCTACATTATCGTGATTATTTCAAACAACATAGCCATAATGTCAAAAAGACTGGAGATGGCATAAAATCAATTATTCAAACGTCAAAGAAAAACAATTTTATGCCAAGCAGTGTGAGCGTGAATGGTAAAGTACATGACAGTCCCGGCGATGTTGCTATCGCATTCAACAACTACTTCGCGTCAGTAGGTAAGACTCTATACAGTACAAATCCAGAGGCTAGACATGACCTTAAACATTATCTGAAAACTAACGCCTGATAAAGTATGTTTCTATCAGACACGTCAGCAGATGAAATATCGACTATAATTGATTCCCTCCATGCGTCTAGAGACTGCGGCCCAAATAGTATCCCTACTCATATATTTAAACTAGCTAGGAATGTTCTCCCCATCCTTTTTCACACATTATTAACCAGTCATTAAACACGCATGCTTTCCATCCTCTATAAAGATATTTTAAGTTATACCTATATATAAGAATGGCTCACTGGACGCATATGGTAATTGCCGCCCTATCTCATTATTATCAACCATTAGCAAATTCTTTGAATAAGCGATGTACAATCGACGTAGCGTTTACCTAGAGAAATTTAACATTTTGAGTAATTTGCAGTTTGGCTTCCGTACTAAACATTCGGCGAATCATGCTCTGGATGCCTCGATTGAAAAGATTAAGCGAAGTCTTGATGATGGCGATTATGCTTGAGGTATATTTATAGACTTGCAAAAAGCATTTGAGACTGTGCATCACAATATCCTACTTCAAAAACTTGAAGCCTATGGTACAAGATCTAACGTAAATGAATGGTTTCGGTCTTTTCTCTTAAACCGAAAGCAACTCGTAGCTTTTGACGATCAAAGCTCAGGTACTTTGGATATAACGTACGGAGTCCCACAAGGCTCAGTTCTTGGCCCACTACTATTCATAATATATATTAATGATTTTAAACACTGTCTTGCAGTCTCCATAGCGCATCATTTCGCAGATGATACTAATATCCTATTGAGACATCGCTCTGTAAAAATTATGCGAAACCCATTAAAAACCGAACTGGGAAATGTCTTCGACTGGCTATGAGCTAATCGTTTATCTCTTACCGCCAAAAAGACGGATGTAGTGCTCTTTAAGCCATCGCAAAAAAAAGCTGATGTTAGTCTTACCGTTAAATTCGCAGGCTCCACCTTGTTCTTATCCAGTAAGGTAAACTATCTGGGAGTGCTTATTGATTCGTCTCTGACTTGGAGGCCTCATATAAACGAGCTTGCAAAGAAATTAAATAGATCAGTAGCGATAATTGCAAAACTAGGGCATTTCGCTCCATTAAAAACGCTTAAAGGAGTTTATTTTAGTCTCTTTCAAAGTTACCTAGCCTACGGATGTCTCGTATGGGGTTATGCCAGTTAATGCGACCTTAGGTGGCTATACATGATCCAGAAAAGAGTAATTCGAGTTATCACATGGTCTGATTACAATGAACAAACATCTCCGCTACTCGCACAACTGAAGATTTAATACAACTGCATAAATATCTCCTGTTATATGACTGGAACAAGGGTGATTTGCCCCTATTACTTCAAAGTCTCTTCTACTTTAAAACCCACGATAGGTCTACACGTAGTAGTGGGCACAAAGCACTCCTTACGCCTTATATACGAACAGTTAAATATGGCGATAGATCGTTAAGACACTCCGGGCCAAGTATATTTAACAATATTTATAAAATAAACGTAGATCTAAGTCTCACAAAATCGCTGTTTAAAAAGTATTTACATGCACTTTTTACGGCGAAGTACTAACCTAAACTACACAGGTAGCTTACAGATTCACTATGTAACCAAATTCATCTTGATGGTGCTTATCTCGTTTTGTGTGTGCGTGTGTGTATGTGTGTGCGTGTGTGTGTGTGTGTGTGCTTATTGTGCTTTTGTAATTTCTTGGCTACCTAGGTAGTGATCTGAATGCGCGAGATTGTTACTTACTACATTTACATAACGATTACTAGACGTACGACTTGTAATTTCTTGCACAAAGTCTTGAGGAGGCTCCTCTAGTCCGATTAGCTTTGCTAGTGAGTAGTCCTCCTTCACATGTAGAATGTTTTAATTTTAATTGACCATGTACTGTTGTTTTCTACTTGCAAAAATAAATCTTGAATCTTGAATCTTGAATCTTGTATCAAGCGTATGAGCAACCTTGTTCACGTGGTGAGCACACGAACACTTTTTTGGCTCAACTGAAGAAAAGTTTCATCCAAATTTTCTTAGTCTAGTTTTTTAAGTTAGCGAATTGCTCCAATAGGCCCACTTTCATCGCCTTAACTCCCTCCCTAGTTAATGACATTTGTAAAAAAGTCATTGTTTCTCTTTGACGGAGACTAGACGGTTAGGTTAAAAAATAAAAAGTCAAGGACTTAAAGTAATCAAACGATGTAATATTTGGCGGCATCGTTTTTAACCGATGAAGTGTCTTCTTCATGCCTTCTCACCTCTTAACATAAAACTGAGGACTCTATGTAAGCCACAAACGCTTAACTGCGAGTATTTATGAGATTAGACACGAGAGGCAAAACGATATGCCACTAGAAAGGTGCAAATTTTTTTGGTGAAAGCGAAAATATTTTCAAGGCGGCCAAACTTGTCATTGCTTAGTCACTTGCCCCCCGACGCCCAGTCTTTGCCATGGTAAATGTTTTCATTTTTGTTTTCTGAACGAAATCAAAATCAACAATAATAGTATCAGCAGCAGCAAATAATGTTTTTTAAATAAAGATCCTATTGAAAAACGCCTTAAAAGTCCGAATATACTATTAAATTAAAACTGGGTTTTAAATTTTCACTGTTTCGGTTCATGACAAACAAATCTGGTATTCATAATTCACTGTTCATTTCATTTCATGTCTTGCCATATTTGCTAGTGGATACTGGGGCTTTACTTCCCAGCTACCGAAAGGCCTAATTCTATAACGTTTTAAAGCTTTTTGAACGCAATATTCACTTTCGTTGATAACTAGTCACTTTTCTTGGCGAGTAAGGCCGTTAGTAAAAGTTACTTATTAAGCTGATATGCCCAACACTTTTTCCTAGTTCCCTCCATATGGCATTGTAGGAATTTTAGAAATTCGGCCAATATTTTCAGACTTAAATTCCAATTGCTTTAAGTTTGCAATCACAAGGCAACAGGTCAAGTGCCTAAGCAATATTTACTTTATCAGTAGATCACTAGGAACTTTACTGAAAACAAATTCATAGTAATAAGAGACTAAAAAGACGATTGAGACAATGGATCATAAGGGGGATTCGACTCGACTCTTGTAGAGTAGGCGGCTGATATGGAAATCCATAGATTGGTATTTAAAAGTGAAAATTGTGTATGGCGATAAGCATGATACGAGTTCAAGCTGCATTTGTAGTTTGCTGTGACTCAAATGTTTCCGTACAAACTTCAATTTTAGATAAGCGTGCTAACATGAACTGCCCAAATGTACACGAGCCTGCTTTATGCTTCTATGCTGTAAATATCACGTACTCTCTGGACTTTGAAAGTTGGTAATGACAATTGCTTGTTGAAAATTTGTCCTTCAAATTTAGAGCACTTGGTTCATCTGAAAGTAGTTGCAATTGCAGAATAACTTGGATTGTTTCGTACCCGGTTAGTCTGCGATTAACTTGGGGTTAGTTGCACGAAGGATGCGTGGTAGGCGCTTTGGTCACGTGGTTTGTGCTCTGGAACGTAGCGTGCTCGAGAACAGATCTTTAGGAGAAAGTAGCTGTTTATCCTTGGCGTTAATGCGTGGGAATTCCTACTATCCACTTTCCCTTCACTCTTTTTGTCACCTAAGCGACAGATATTATTATTTTTGTGGTTGAGATTTTACATGGAACACTAGGAACGTCGAATTGCTCCTCCCAATAAAGGTTGTTGAATGAGCAGGTCTCTGAGGCACAGTCACCGTTCGAAGCGCGCATACCTGCCGTTCCGTAGTTCATCCCTGCGGCGGTTGCTACTTAGCAAGACAGTCATACAACTATGGAAGGTAGTGGTTGATGGTTTTTGTTGGTTGATTTCCCTTCATATATTTATTACCTTGCACCATCCCATCCGCGTCATTTGCAGCTTTGGAAGATTGTGTTCCAGTGTCCAGGTTCCAGTCTATCTGTACCAGTCTACTTTCTTGAGACCCCAGCGTTTTGGTCATACCTCTTCCCCAATCCTAATGTTAGCTGCCAGCGTGGGGACTGGAGTTTCCGTACCGACTTCGCAATTGGATCACAATTTTACGATGGCGTTTATTGCAGATTTTTAGCATACAGAATTTCTTGCTAATGATGTCACGGTGCCGGTACGCCTTCTACTTTGCATAGAACTCGAAATAAGAAACGATTTGTAGCAATCAAGTGCCTTAGCGATCTAATTGTTTTCGTTGGATCTTCCAGCTCCTAGTCTATAAGGGTAGTTTAGCTGATCTGTTTGATTTATGTCGGTAATCATGGCCTCTAAGGGAGTGATGCTGTCGCTTCTCCGTCCATTCCACGCTGTTTTTTTCTGTTATATCATTTGCAGTTGTGTTTTTTTCGTTAAGCCATCACAGAATTCAATGTCCAATTGCTTATATTAAATGCAAGTTCTGTTGATTGTATGATACTGCTTGTGTATTTCCAAAATCGCTATGGGAAAGTCTTTTTCTAAAAGCATTATCTATAGTGTTTGAGTTAGTTCTGTTAATTCACTTGCATTTGTTCTTGCTTGCTAGGATCATCTCTTGGCAATCGCAGTGGCAAAGATGTTGTGCTCAAAATACCAAGCCATTCTCTGTTTGGAAAATCTGACTTGGTGAATTCTTCAGTATCTGCTGATATCAGAGTGGGTGATGGGTTGTCTGTCTCTCGGCCTACGAGGATCATTGGCTTCTCTGGACAGCTGGCATCTAACCCAGCTGCAGCTAGTGGTTTGACAGCTGATGCTCCACTAGCCGTCTCAGATGTTGAACAGATCCAGAGTTCTGTTGTTGGATTGTCCGCTGCTGCAGTCAGCCATGCACTGCAAGGAATGTCACACATGCAGAGTGGCATGGAAGTCAGTATTTCCTCACCCAATATCGGAACAATCGACTCGCACATGGATGGTCCGCCTCAGGTCTTCAATGCTCCACTCAATGGTGCAAATCTTTTGTCCAGCGGTAGCGGATCTTTGCAGGATACTGAATCAGACTCCATAGATATTAATTCAACTGATGCTAGCGTAAATATAAGCCAAAATTTGGGCCTTGCTGGTAGGTTGCAGATGCAAAGCATGCCAAGTATAGTGCATGTTTCGTCCAGCAGTCTTGTACAAGCTGGGAATCACCAGTTTGTAGAGGTATTATGGGTGTTTTTTGTTATAAGAAATTTTTCGTTTTTCACATTCTGAGTTGTTCAGCAAGCAGTGCTGCTTTTGCTAATTCATCTTGTCTTTTGTTACTTGTAATTTAGCTGAGATCAAAATGAATTATCTTTAAATATTTCGAATTTTAAAAATTTCTGTTTCAATTTGTTGGCTCTCAGCAGCTATCAACTTCACATTTGGCTTCTACTGGACATCTGATGTCATTGGCAGCAAGTTCTCAGTCACGCAATGGTCATCATAGCCAACAGCATCAACAGCCAACATACGTTCTTCTTCATGCACCAATGGATGGGGATTCTAGTATGTATTTGTATGGTCTGGCACCGCACTAGTCAAGCCTAAGTTTGGTTGCTGGGTAATGATTAATGTTGGAAATGCGTTCCCAGCCTAGATAGATATTATAAGAAATGGCAGGTTAATGAGCTCTTTACGAGCAATTTGTAATATATTTCATATTTAGGTGTAAGTTGCACACTTGGCCAGTTTTTCACTTGCCATTTGTAATTTACTGCTTGGTCAGGTGTAAGGGGCACACCTCGATATTCAGCCAGAAGTTTGAGTAAATAGTATGTTAATTATATATATATATATATATATATATATATATATATATATATATATATATATATATATATATATATCTTCGAAAAATATAATTTTTGTATAGTGCGAACATCAATTTTGTTTATATATATGCGTAACA
>QQSS02177831.1:0-14738 GCA_003687565.2 Craspedacusta sowerbii
CGCGCCGCGGATTTTCGCGGCTCCCGGACAATTCCGTTTTCTGCTGATATTTTCCGGATATAACTGCAACCGTGTTAGAGATATAAAAGTAAGCCATCACCCAAATTAAACGTACAACACAAAGACTAGTTTAAATATAAAGACAGATCGTGTAAACAAAGTCAGCAACATTCAAAATGTCGCTCTTAAGTTGATAAGTATTATTCAACTTAGAGCCAAACGATCACCTTATGGTAATAAAGCAATACCTACACCCATCCAAGAATGAAACAATGAAATACAAAGCCAGTAACACAAAGACGACAACAGTGTTGGATAGCACGTTCAATAAACAGAGAGAGAGAGAGAGAGAGAGAGAGAGAGAGAGAGACAGAGAGAGAGAGAGACAGAATAACAAGAGAAATCTCAAGCAAAACAGGAGCGCAGACAATCTCTATATGCGAGGACAAAAATAAAGTCGCAGTTTCCTTTTTGAAGGTCGATTTTGAATAGGATCTTTTTGACATTTAGATCGCACAGGTTATTGTGAGTGACAGCAGCAAAGCATTTCACATTTTTACTCCCATACTTCTTAGTACGTCTGTGTGGTAATGTTATCTTAGATAAGGCGCCGGCTCGACTGATCGAGTTTGGTGGTCTTAGGTGAAAGAAGTCATCAAATACTCTAGGTAGTTAGTGACTAGCCCAGTATGCATGAACAGGCACGAATTTACGCGATAGTGACGTGATAGTGACGCGATAGTGACAATAGTGACACGATAGTGACGCGATAGTGACAATAATGACACGGTAGTGAAACGATAGTGACGTGATAGTGACGCGATAGTGACGCGATAGTGACGCGATAGTGACGCGATAGTGACAATAGTGACACAATAGTGACACGATAGTGACGCTCAACACGATGAGAAGGAGGAGAAAGCATGCGTAGAAGCTATTCGTGTTGTTTTCGGAATTGTGAAGTTTAGTTCATCAAAATTTGATAAATCCTTGTTTCGCCATAAGGGAATGAAATTAGCTGCTTTATCATGCTTTAGCTGCTTAAGTTTTATCTTCGCCGCTAAGCGTCAAGACTGAGATCTCATTTAGTTCCCTCGTCATTCCGAATTCAACAATCGAACTGGATAATGCTCAAAACGAATACACGAGGTGTAACTCACTAACTGAGATAGGAAAATTTTGATCCATTGAGAAATCACCGCTTCAGGCTAAGTTTGCACTATGAGGGTAATTATTGTATGAATTTCTAACTCATCGAGATTAGTAAAGACTGCACCCTCCTCAAACACATACAAGTAAATAACTTACTAAATAATACGGGCACGATTTTGCATGCATGCATACATACATACATGGTTTGGGTTTGGTTGTTTTGGTTGTGTGTGTGTGTGTGTCCGTGTGTGTGTGTGTGTGCGTGTGTGCGTGTGTGTGTGTGTGTGCGTGTGACCTCACTGGTCATCGCACCGCAGGGTATCTGCTGGTTCGGGCACTCACTTTTCTTGGGGGATATGGTCATTCTATCGAAGCTACGCTCAGCGGGTAATCCCGGAAGTCCTACTTCGGGGGAAAACCCTCGCAACTGCGACCGAGGGCGTCACTAAAATGTTGCCTGTAACCTGCAAGAAAGCAACAGGCGTCCGATCAAAAACATTTCACGAATCTTTGCAGCTTAGATTTTACACCTAAGCATGCTGCAACAAGCAGCTATAAAAGCATAAATTGTAAAATGTGGGATGGAATTATTTTCCTCCTCAATCTTTGGTCATGAGAAAGTATGACGTCAGCCGTCGTGAGGTTTCTTTGCGGCAAGCCACTAAAAGGGAAGCAAAAATTACGCAACCTCCCACTGTCTTAGTTATTTATAGCTATCTTTATTGCCTCTTTAATCAGCCAAACAGAATTAGAGCTGCAATTTGCTTATAGCACTAGATACAGCGCAATTTCGCCACCTCAAACGGTTTTGCGAAAGCTTAGCAGCTAGTTGTGTATAGACTATAATGGCACGCGATCTGCCCAATAAAGAAGCTGAGATATTTGTTACGGGCGACTATATTTATCTAAGATATTTTATTTACAGCCAAGCACACGAGCTTCAGTTGGCTTAACAGGAGGGCTAATATTGTTTATTCGCGAAAAAGTCTCGCGAATTAGATCGGCAAGAGCGCTATTATCATATAGCGCTATTTCTGGTTGCACCGTATTCAACATGCAAAAATCCATGAACACGACAACTAATAAGATTGGAAAGATCCTCTGCCAAAATACCTGCCTAACCACTGAAGAAGTGAACTTGCCCTCGACCTTCAAAAACAAAATTTCTGCTATGAAAACGCGTCAAGACTACTCCTGAATGCAGCAAGGGATTGGAAGCTATTAGCTATGAAGTGCTCCCATACAAAAGGTCTCGAATTGACCTTAGGCATTAATGCTTGTACGGCAATATTTCAACGTACCAGATTAGCAGAGCTACTTTTGCTTCAGGTCAGCGCAGTTAATTCTCGCACAAAATTCCTTCGAATTCTCGCTCTTTCACTGCACACGCTCAATTAAATCTATTTGTAGGTCCAGCGCCATTGCGCGCGAACCGACTCACTTTGACCGCGGGGGCTGGAGTTCCCCGTTGGGTAAATTTAGCAATCTGAGGCCATGGACCGTGCAGGACACGGAAACATGTTCGGGCTTGCCCGAGCAGCCGATAGTTAAGAATTCCCTGCGAATTCGTCAGAATTTTCACAAACATCGAGCCTGCCCATACACGTGCTATAACAGAACAAATCGTAGCCTGGTAACGCAGCACGCAACCCACGACAAACATTTAAAACCGCAAACGCGGCGAATTCCAGTGAGTACCGAACGCGCCAAGGATAAACCACACCGAAGCCCTGTGACCGGGTGCAATACAAATTACGTAACCGGGAAAGCTTGCCAACCGGTCGCAACAAACGGACCGGGCAGCTCTGAGACGAAAGTTTCTTACCTCAATCCGATGACGCATCAGAGGGAAATAGTTGAAGTGTTCTATTACGAATCGGATTTCGCGCCAAGGATTGCCATCCATTCTCAATCCTTGCTACAACTCTGATTAGATGATTCACTATGTCTAGACGTGTGGCTTTCGATCAATCATTAGCCTTCTATACGGCTTTGTATCGAACGTGGATGTAGGGTAGTAAACAATGTTCCTTTCTTTCTTTCTTTCTTTCTTTCTTACGTCGCACATTCGCCATAACTAACAATTTTATATAATGCTTTCTATGAGGGAAAAATTAGCTATAATAGCGATGCATCTCAAACTATCTATAAGAATACATTAGCAAGAATTGCTAGTTGCGTTCAGTCAAGATCTTCAAGTTAAGGTGGCATGCTTCTCCGAGAAGGCCATTGGGTTTTTCGTCGAGTTCCGTTAGGCGGTGAAACGTAGTCCTGAACAAGAGTGCAGCATATAAACAAATGATGGATGTCAATACATTCAACCCGACGGGCACACAAAAACGCGAAAAAATAAAGTAAAAACAACCATAATCTTATTTTTTTCGCTAAGACAGAAAATACCATAATAAGTTTTCAATGGCGCATTTTCAGCTACAGTTAAGTACGAACTCAGTCACTTGAAACGTTCAACTATATACTGATGAGACGGAACATTAGCATAATGAACAGGAAAACACTTTAATTCTCTTTTTTAACTCTTTAACTTTCTGATTTGCCTTATAACTTCATGAACTTGATTAGGGTTTAAATTCCCCTTGCAACAGCACAGCTTGCATTGTTCTATAAATTAAGACCTCTGACAGAGCTGCTAAACCTTCTGTTACCAATGGCAGACGATTCCTTGCAGCCGAATTTTGAAACCGGCGTTCAACTTGTAGAGAATCAGAGGGAAAGCATCATGGGATAACAGCAGTAAGGGGGTTCGTTTTCTTTCTTTCTTTTCTTTCTTTTGTAATATTAAAATTCGCCAGTGGTAATATTCTACAACAACAACAACAACAACAACAACAACAACAACAACAACGACAACAACAACAACAACAGCAACAACAGCAACGACGTCAAAACAAGATTTGTTTTTCTTTAGAAATGCCATTCACAAAAAAATCGAAAAAAAATTTAAAAGTTAAAAAGATAAAAGTTAACTCGAGCTGAAAACTGAAAACGTAAATGCATTTCGTGAAGACGGAGGCATACTTTATAGCCGCAAGGTTAATCGGATTGAGAATGCCACAAACATCTGAGTTCTCATTTACATTTTACACAAAAATCGAGATAATACACGCACTTAGAGTACAGCTAACGAGGTTTAGTCTATCTAGGTAGTGACTCATACCAATTCAAAATTTTATCATCAGTTTCAGTGCTTTTCACATTTTTCACTATTCTATTCGCATCTCATATGACTTCTAAAAGGTGCATAACTAAATCAAATCAACAAAAAAAAACAAAAAAAAAAAAAAAAAAAAACAGCGATTTACTGACGGGCGAGTTTAGTTTCTAGTCCATATCAAAATATTCCAATTAAATGGCAAAGTTCTCCGAGAAACCGCGGGTCGTCTCATGCAGCACTGTCGAGCGTGCAGCGCGCATGCGCTCGATACTTGCAACGTGGATTAATATGACACGAAGTCATATTTATTGATTGTGATGTCTCAGATAGGAATGGGCGCGTGTATTCCAGTAATATTCACAAGCAGTACGGTCATACTTGCTGATATTTGTAAACACAAGTAAGGGTTAGAAGTATGTTCTGTTCTGTTATGTTACAGCGTATGCACATAGTAGTTTGTGAGAAATCATTATGGGTCTCTAGAATTGGCAGATCTTTTAGCAGGTACTTGACTCTCACTAAGGCTCTTTTTTCTTTCTTAGATTTATTAGTGCTTACCAAAGCTATATTTCCAAACGAAACATGTAGTTGAACAAGGCAAGGAGCTTGACATCTTGCCGATTATGTCGATTCTTAATTCTATCTAAAGTTTAGGTATAATCCTTAATGAACATTTATTTTTTGGAGCAATCATATTAGGATGATGAAGTCTAAGTTATCTAAAGATATCTAGATGATTCCCTAGAAAAGAATTTCTCTAATTAGGGAACCTGCTAGATGTCTGCACTTTTTCCTCTTGCAACTGTCATATATTTACTCTTTTTAATGCTCAGGGACATACCCTTTGCATGCAGCATTATTAGTTTCAGCTGTGCATTAGTAGTGGAAAAATGGAATGAAAAATCGCTGCGCAAAAAAAGAAAAAAAATAGGCTAGTAAATCTCCTGCAGACATATTGATCAGCAGTTGAGAAACAGAGTTCGTGATATCATTTAAACAAAGCTGGCAGTAATTGACTTAGTCTGGGGCGGAATATCACAAGTGAAAAGGGTAATGATATAATGATGAAGTGGAAGTAGCAGATCTAATGATGAATAATAATCTAAGGATGAATTTTATTGATCTTTGGATATCGGCTGTGGTCCGTCAAGTCACTCCTAAACAATTAGATGCTTGTTGCTGAGATTCCATACCACGATATTTTGTTTAACAACAACAACAAAGACAACAACAACAACAACAACAACAACAACAACAACAAGACAACAACAACAAGACAAAAACAACTATACAATTTACAAGATGTTGTATATTGCTGTGTCAAAGGCTTCTGTAAATGTCAAGAAACAATGGTTTGCTTCAACGCATTGATGCCTCCAGATGACTGCAAAGCTAAGCTATCCTGAACAAGCATAAATATCTGTTAGTCACTAAATTGGACGGCGAAAATCCATGCTGTTTCACGAATGTCACGCAACGTGATGCGCAACCAATTTATTGCAAGGCGCCACCGTCAAACTGCTCCCAGCCGCTTAGTCAACTCGAGTAAGAACAACAACAACAACAACAACAACAACAACAATTCATTTTGTCAATAAATGCATCTTATCTAAGACAATCACAAGATGTATCACCAAGCTACATCACATCTGCAGTTTTTGTAACAGGTGGTATCCTCTGAAGCCGGGCTAATAAGATTGAGGATGCCGTCTTGTTACGAGATGTGTTGAAAGTCAAGTGTAAGAGTAAAAAACTTAAATAGTAAGTAAGAACTACATACAAAGTTAGAAAAAGAAAAATAATGAAAGCACTTACCAAAGAAAATGTTATAGTTTGCAGAATGTTATAGCGTCTCCTAAGCCAATTTTTACATTTATAAAAGACATATATGTCAGAACTGGAAAATCGTTTGCACGCGATGCAATTATTGAGAAAATAAGTAGTAGTAGTTGTAGTTGTTGTTGTTGTTTGTTGTTGTTGTTGTTGTTGTTGAAGACAAGATTCGAGTATAATTATCTTTGTCCTTATCAGTAGAAGCTATAGCAAGTATTCGCTTGCGTAGCTCAAGGCTCATTGAGGAGGTAAGAATTACGAATAGAAAATTATAGGATAAGCATTATCCCGGAAGAAAGTTATGGTATTCCATCTGGATTCTAGTCCTCTAGTCTGGAAAGTGGTAACGAGGATCAGTAGTCAGTATATTGTAAACATAAAATTAATAAAAACAATGAAACCTATGAAACTCGTCTATACGAAACTATACTAACAAGCAACTGAAGTTCTTCAACAGACTGTTGCCTCCCGTCATAACAAACACTACATGTAAACACTACATGTAAACACTACCTGTAAACACTACATGTAAACACTACATGTAAACACTACATGTAAACAGGAGGCAAACAAATGTAGAGAAAGCCGCTATGAACACCGTAATATTTTCATAAAAACTCTCTAAAGAGCTCTACAAAAACTCCAACAGCCATTATTCTCACAAATATTAAAGAATGCGAAGCCATATGCAAGGACTGCACTCCACTTCAACGGGTTGCCTTGGGATTTGATATTCGGACATTTATGTCACACAAATAGTTGCAGAAGCTTGCACCTTGAGATTTAATTCCATCGGCACCATAATGTTCATTCCGTCGCAATGACACAGACGTTGCGACGAGTGTACCCGGGAGTTCACTATGAGGTGAAGACCGAACTCATTGTTTGAGAGATTTCAGGAGCCGGTTATTGTATTGCAATGCATAAATAAAATAAGTTTGTAGAGTTTCAGTGTTTTGAGTATGACAATAACTCTGATGTAGAGGCATCATAATTAAAGGAGGCGATACCGGATTATTCTCCGAGCTTGTTGTTCCAACTTAAATATTCTTTGACTTACACGATTTTACATTTTTAGACCAGGCTCCGGGTAAGGCAACTGTAGTTTATAGAGTAGACTATGGTAGAGTGACTACATTTGATTCCTCCACGTCAGTCGAGATTCTAGTATAATGACTATGTACTTATAAGCCTATACCATAATCTTAGAAAGATGAGATTCTCGCGAAACAGAACCAGATTCATATTTTCTGAAAAGAATAGCTGCATCGTCAGAAAAGTGTTGTAAAATGCCTGATTTGAGACAATACCGAAGATCATTACTATACGCTAAGAATAACAAGGGGCCCAAAACAGACCACTAAGGGAATTCTTCCCGTTAATCTAGGGCATGCTCACAATTACACACAATAATATATCATCAATAGTAGCAACTACTTTAAAAGCGCTTAGTTTAGTGGTTGTTACGAAAGCTACAATGCAGGTCGTAAGGTACTTGGAAGGAAATTTTTAAAACGCGCATATACCATCTGCGCGATAAATCTACTAATATTTGATCATCTCATCTCATATGTCCTTAATTAGCGCTTGGGAGGTATAGCCTCTCAGCCATACGCTGCTGCAGGTGCCGCTGAATTACGGGCGTCCGTCACTACCGTCAGTGCCGTCGGTGGCTGTTCCTTCTTCCTTAGTGGTTTGCCTTTGATTTTTAAGATCATTCTTGATCTGCTTGATCCAGGTTTTAGTTGGGGCTGCTTGCAGTGTTCGCCATTCGTCAGGTCTTTCTCGTCGTAGCAGTTTGCGTGGCAACCAACTCTGCACTCAACATGCAGACGTGGCCAACCCACTGCACATGTCTGCCAGATGTCGTAGACGGATTCTTCCACTGAAAGTCTGGTGGTGGTCGCATCTATCGCGAATAGTAGTGTTGTGGACGCTTTTTCGCAAAGAAATGGCAGAATCTGTCGGATAAACGGAATTAGGAAATAGCTGCAACCAGTCTATTTCGAGAGTGAGTAGCACCCAAGGCTGGATCACCATTTCGTTACGCATCTTCAACAAGCACTACTTTTGCGCTTCAAATGCTCGCGCGGCCAGGCCGCTTCTGAATCCGATCTCAGTTTCTTTGACGACTGATCACTGAGCCCAGATATCCGCATTCTGGCAATTGCTTGATTTGAACTCCGTTAAGTGTACGACTCCATGAACATGCGCTGTCGTTTATGAACGCCTTTGTTTCATCCAAATTTATTTCCCAACCGTTTTGCTTAGCCAGCGATGAAATCGTGACCCTGGGCTCAAAAGCTTCTGCATCTGTGTGGTATAGGACAGCATTGTCATCTGCGAACATAAAATCTGTCACTCGCTAGCAAAACCGTGCTGCAGTCTGCGTCTCATTTCTAGGTCTTCCTCGTCAAAGAACTGATGGCAACATTGAATAGAAAAAGGGAGTTGGGTATCTCATTGGGGCGCTCAATGCTAGATGAGAAATTCACGTGAGGGCTCGTTCCACACCTTCACAGAGCTGACTCAATGCCTCCAAGATCTTCCGTCGTCCCAATCCCTCCTGGTCACGACTGGGAAACCTGCACAGTTGGGCACCCAGTCCGTTCAGTTTGTTAAGTCCGATATATTATTTTAACGAATAACGGTCCGTTACTTTTTTTCAGATTTAGCGGACTTAACGATTAAGAATCAAACGATTGACGCTTTAACGCTTCTAAAAAATTGGATTCCAACTCTGTAACATTTAAAAGCGTTACGTTTGTCCTGCGCCCTCTCCCGTCCTTGGCTGCTGCTGCTGCTGGGTTGTGTTGACCCCCCCCCCCCCAAACGGAACAGAGCGGATTAGGATCTGGCCATGTAGGCTCCAAGGTTGCTAGAAAGGAGGATGTCTTTTCTTAAAATTAAAATTAAAAAACAAATCCACTAAGCCCACTAATACAATTAAGGAGAACATTATTTGGCAAAAAATTTGAATATTACATGATAAGTGTTGTAAAGGAAAGGTGTTTTTATTCATTCAAAAAATTTTTTTTGCTGGAAATTTTCTAGCGAATTCGGGACTAATACTGGTAGTGTTTTGCAATATGTAGCAAGCAATCCCTTACCGCTATCTCTGCAGTGTGCAAACTCAACTTGACTTGCGGTCCTAGTTGGGTGCTACTAACCAAAGTTCACTCCAGCAGACACCAACCATTTTCGTGGCACGGGGCAGGGGCCATGTCCGGATTCCGCAGCGTCCCAGATAATAATATCCCTGTTCAACAGCTATGGCTGCTGCTGATTCTAGTCCTGGGGACTTTGAATTTGCTACTCTACGTTTTGAGGCTGCTCCTGGTCCTGTAATTAAGCCTGAGCTAAGTGGTGGCGGTGGCAATACTTGGCATCACCTAGACGCGTTTCTCGAGTTTTTGAAAATGGACTTAACAAAAACTGATCTGTCTCCTACACATGTATTTTCTCCCAGTCAAAATCCAAGATTGTCCAAGCACAGGCCAATTCGAAGTCTTACATGAGGAGAGCGTATCTCAGATATTTTTTGTTTGTATTCATTATTTAATTTAAAAAAATCAAAATTACAAGTGTTCGAAGTTAGGAATGAAATACCTCGTCCGTAGAAGGTTATTTTAATTCATATTCGAGATTTCTATAGTATTGACCGTACCTGATTGAACAGTTAAGTGTGCTATGACAGCCAGGACCATGAAAGTCAAAGCGCAGAGCTGGTTAGTGAGATGGCTAGATGAGGCTCACAGATGGAACTTAAAGAACGTACCCTCTTCGGGTGAGCCAGCCCTGATGATCCTATGCATCACGTTCAACACAGCAACGTGTTTAAGTAGTGGAAAGATTATCTTCCACGGGAAAGGAGGTGCTGATGGCTAGAAGATGTCAGCTATCCGACTCTTCATTTGTTACGCTTATGTTTCTAAGGGGCCGGAGCAGCCCCCCGCCATGAACCAACTAGATTTAAGCACTTCTTTTTTTAAAGGAATTAAGCAAATTTTTTTTAAATTGACTACCAATCAATTAGTGCTGTAAACTACACATGAATGAAGTTTTGTGCTTGATTAAAAATTTCAAGTTTTGACAAGATTTTTATCAAGGCTTTATAGAATCAAGATCTACATTATGAGAATCTTTAAGTGCTGCATATTGGATGAAAATGGACAGTGTTTTAGCCTCCAAGTCATCAAAATATGCTCGCCACTTAGCGAATCGCGCCGACTAGTGTACCAAATTTAACTGTTGAATGTAAACTAAGTCCACTAAATCAAATATGTTACGGAATCCCGGAGTTGCTACATGTTTAACGGATTTACAACGATCTTAACAGGCAATGTCCGGTTTTTGAATAAAGGACGTAAAAGTAACGGGCTTAGAAAAGTAACGGACAAAACTAACTGAAGTTAATTTTCAAAGTAACGTTAACGATTAACGCATAACAGAAGTTTCTTTTCAACGTAGCAATACCCAACTACGAAAACCTGGGGAAACTATGAAAGAAACTGCATGGGTATTTGATAGTAACGGGATTGGTTGGTAATTGCTTCAAATTTCTGCGCTGCTGGATTTTCTAACTGGCGTAATTTAAACCAATTTTATTTACACGCTAAACGCAATGCGCTTGGGAGAAATAAATAATTTACAAGTACTGGTAAGGTCTGGATGTCAGAAACAATGTCAAATAAATGTAAACAAGTAATGGTAATGCGGCTTAAGAACAGCAGCATAGCTGACTATAAGTGCTTTTAGTAGTGCAGTATGTTGCCTTGTAGACTGAGAAGACCTCCTAGACTGGTGGTATGTTGCTTGTCCAACGTCTACTTCTGTTCTCTATTTACAAGTTTCCCGCTTTATGAGAAAGAGAAGATATAATTACTGATAATAACTGATCTACTCACAGCAATGATTGCCAACCACGGGGAGGTTGAGGTGGGCGTCAAATGCCAATCGATATAGGCAAGGCGGTTGAGGTATTTCTAACTGAACAGATCTAGTCGCCTGAGCAAGACCTAGTTGTCTCCAATAATCTCAAAGATTCAGTATACCTACCACATCATCTAACGAAGCTGTCATTCAAACATGTGGCCTAACCTAACTCCACAAAAACGTCGCACAACGAAGTCTCTGGTTCGCGGGTAGCGAAAAGGCTGCAAGGACGTCCATCCGAATCCTTGAAGATCTATAGGTCTCAAAATTACGTTTGGCAGAAGCTAAAACCAGGTACAAGATCTAACATGGTGGAGTAATTTGTTACATAAGAGTTGAAGGATTTAAATTAAATAGAATTGGCTTGTGCAACCTTCGTGTACCTTAAGCATTGTGAAAGGCCTCCTCGGGTTTACTAGCGGTAAGCTTGTGAGTTGTGAATAGTCTAGCAGTTGGTGGCAAGCCACAGGTTTGGTGAATACTCTAACCCAGTTAAACGTGTCATAATTTAATATCTGCACTTGGTAGACCTTTCCTCAAGGAGCTGTTGCTTTTAAAAGTAATTAGACGAAGGATCTTTAAAGAAGCTGGAGGAATAACAGAAGCTTATTTGGTAACTGAGCGTAGTTCGGCGTAGCCAAGTATAAATAGTCTTCAACTGGTTTAAGAAGTTTATTGTTGCCTTTTTTCGTCTTTTGATGTTTTCAGTACTGAGAAGCCTAGTTGAATCTTCCTAGTTCCCTGGACTAAAGAGTAGCATGTATTCCTAGGCCATGTTTTCCTCTGTGTTCTGTGTTCATAAACTTAATGAACTTGAAAACTTTTGGGTGTCTGGACTGTGACATTCAGTCTTTTACGTGGCTCCGAATGCTGTAAGAATCTTCCATATCTGGGTGTTTTAGCAGCTCTATATGTTCTTGGGCAAGGTCTGAGGTGTGTTCATGCCTCAATTAAACAACACTTTGCTTATGAATATTTGTCATCCGATTATGCTTTTAGCCATCCATGACCCTGCCTTTGAATTTCTTTACAAGGTCGAGGCAATCCAGCCTAGTGGAGTAAACTAAGTCCTTCATGTTCCTTGTAGCTCTGTTGCACAGCTACAAGGTATAGCCACAACTCGATTTTTACAACTCTTCCCACAGATTCACTTGTTAAGTACCCAAGTGGTAGTTTAAACTTCACAATAAGCCAAAATAAGCCTTCAAGGTTATTTTCAGATAGTTAAGGTAATCGGTGCACTATGACTATGCTAATATTTTGTAAATCACAGGATGTTTTAGCACTGATTGAACTCTTATCTTTTTTGTTTGTTAAATGCTCATGTATACAGTAGAATAGAAGGCTTGTCACTATTGCTGTTGCAGCAACATCTGAAAATTTGTAAAGATGTGGGTGCCATTTGAGGCAAAATTATGGCGCAGCATCACTGATCACTACTTCTACTCAACTGCCCATTCATTTATAGTGATTATTGTTTCTTTGTTTTTGTCACTGGTGATCTTGCCTTTCATTATCCTGTGCATGTTTAGTGTTTTAGGTATTTAGGATTATATCATGTTTGTTTATGATATGAAGAAATCAAGAGGCATAAAATTTTTATTTAAAGAAAATTGTTGGTGGAATATCCTGGTACTTACTTTAACTTAAATCAAACCTTTGAAGCCCCAGAATGAACTTACTTTCTTGCGTGACGGTGTCAGCCAGTAGACATAGTCCAAAACTGGAATAAGACTTGCATTGGGTTGTGATTTCACTGTATGAAGCAGTGTTAGTTAGCTGGAGACTTAATTGCAAGTTTCATATAGGAAAGAGGTATTTCACGTTATAACTAGATTTCTTAAGGTTTTACGTGAAATACGATTCTTAAAAATCCATTGTATTGCAAGAATGCACAGAAAATCTGCAAAGCTTCCTATCCGGTATCTGTGGAATGATATTATCTAAGGGTTTATATCATTTTTACTTTTGTTTGTTGCTGAGAGGCATTTGTTTTATAGACAGTGAACATCCATATACATTTAGATGTTTAGGTGTGTGCACAGTTTATTTTTATTGAGCCAACTTGCTATTCACTGTGATGATTCAAGGCAGACGCTTATGTCATTATCGTTTGCTGATCAATGAATTCCCTTTGATCAGAGATCACTTATCTTTTTATCTGGAATTTTTGCTTTATGGCTATTGATGTAGTATTGTGTTTGGCCCATGCGTATATGCCTTTCATGGAAAGTAGATGCAATTCCTGATGTAATTTGTCCAGATATTCTCTTTGCCCATGAAACTCACAGTGCTATTTGTTCAGGAAGCAGGCACTATATATATTTTTTCACATACAAGAAATAAAATTGGGAGGCTCAAATCCAAAAGGGTTTAAGTTGAATTGATGGTCAGTCAGTGTTAGATTTGGCTTCTCATCACATCCATTGACTTAGAGATAGGCTTATCGTGGATCAGTGAATATTCATGCAGATTGTAGTTCATTCCTGTTCCACCTGAAACATTTGCATCAACTGGAAGTGAAAGTATTGACTCAATGGCATGTGGTCAAGCAGGAATAAAAATTCATAAAATTATCAAGTTGAGAAGTAGCTATATCACCAGGCTGCTAGTACTTGTGTAAGATTTTATTTTCTAGGTAGGTGGCATGTAGTGTTCACATTGCTTCCAAGTGGTAGTGGAGATGTTTATAGGTTCATTAGAGTGATGAACTTGCATATAAGTTTCACAAGTATTCAGTACTATATACACTAAAATTAGAATTACGTTAACATGTTTGTACTTGTTCTTTAGCAAGTGTCATAATGTTGTGCATTTCTCATTGGTTTGCTCTTCTCTTGTGTTCTGCTGCTGTGTGCTCCGTCTTCCACTCATTCCCAAGCGCGTGTCTGATGAGCTGTATGTTGGGGGACATGTCAGATCTTAGATGAAGAATAGAACTGGTAATTGCATCGCTTGGCCAAATGCATTTGTTAATGCTGGTTATGTTGTTGTTGTATTTGTATATATGTATATATATATATATATGTATGTATTGTATATAATGTATTTTGTTATGTACTAAATTATTACTGGTAACCTCCTGAGAAATGGAAGTGACAAAATTTTGTCGCAGTTTTTGTTACTTGGTTGGCTTTTACATTTTGATTCAATTGACTTTTTTTTTTCCACAGTTTATCGCAAGGTCTTTTCTTTATTTGACATCTGTAGTGGTTGTTTTGGCAGGCAGGTAGCTAGCTAAGAAGCTAGGTAGGTAGGTATTTAGGTAAGCAGACTGGTAGGCAGACTGGTAGGCAGACAGGCAGGCAGGCTGACAGATAGGCAGGCAGGCTGACAGGTGGGTTGGTCGGTCTGTAGGTAAGTAGGTAGGCAGGCAGGCAGGCAGGCAGGCAGGCAGGCAGGCAGGCAGGCAGGCAGGCAGGCAGGCAGGTCGGTCGGTCGGTCGGTCGGTCGGTTGGACGGTTGGTCGGTCGGTTCGTAGGTCGGTCGGTCGGTCAGTTGGTCGGTCGGTCGGTCGGTCAGTTGGTCGGTCGGTCGGTCGTTCGTTCGTTCGGTCGGTCGGTCGGTCGGTCGGTCGGTTGGTCGGTCGGTCGGTCGGTCGGTCGGTCGGTCGGTCGGTCGGTCGGTCGGTCGGTCGGTCGGTCGG
>QQSS02177842.1:0-14734 GCA_003687565.2 Craspedacusta sowerbii
ACATTAGTTAACATAATTATCCTAACTATGCAGTTCTTCCTAAGCAAGTCGTTTTCTCGCAACTTCGTCGCTATGAACTCATCTCAAAGAGGGCGGGCTAACTTATAGAACAAAAACGTAACATACTTCTGTCTTGTCAACGCGCTCAAGTTATAGTCAACATAAAACCATACCCAGCGTGACACATGATCACTTTTTGTGTCCTTATTGTTGCCAAAAAAAAAGTTAAAAAAAAAATAAACAGTGAAACATACAGCTTTCACCAATAGAATCCTCTAGAACCAGTCAGCCATAAAAATAACCAGATGCAAGAATACATACTTGCGAACCAGCAAACGGAATGGCAATCTACAATAAATCATGAAATGAACAATAAATAAAAATGAAGGAACGGCATAAATTATTGCGTGCGTCTTAGCAAAGCAGAACGCTAACCATCTAAAGTTAGTAATCACGAAAGGCCACATAGTTGGTTTACGTGACGCAATCAAGAATGGGAATCCATCACCAACATTTCCTTAGAATGGTCATGACTCCGACATACATCGGTGCTAACGCCCAAAACATGCACCAACATTACGGACCACCGACATCCCGATCTCAAGCGCATGCAATATCCCAACAAGCATCACAAGTTCATGCGTCAAAGTAAACTAGTAAACAAGCGCAAGCACATTCCAGCTAGCCCTATTTATAACACATTTTCAGACACACATATAGAACGCACACCCCAGCCATACCTATTCATAACAAGCATTTAAAACGTCTTCGCAATGCCAGGCAAAACTTTGAATACATGACCTACAAGAACATTTACTGACATCGTAAAGATCACCGAGACGTTCTACAGGAATTGCTAGAGTACTCTTGACAAAATGGTGAAATTATTACGTTTGTAACTTGCAATTCTTCTTACGTCAAAAGTAAGTCTTTAAATACAACTTTTACTACGGAGCAACGTGGCATTTCGGCACAAAAACGGGTACGGATACGAGGAATGAACATCGCAACATCTTAACCTTACCAAGCCACCGTTGCATTCTTGTGCACATGCGTCCCTGATAAAGCACATGGTACGGTCGCATTTTAAAGCGTGCATACCAGTAATAAAAAATCCTTGTGTGTATCACGAAGTAAGAGCAGCGTCGAAATCCTGCTCTTACCAGACAAAAGGAGCACGACTGGGGGCCGAGTTGCATATTTTGACTTTCCAAAGCGTTTGCGTGGCTTACGATTATCTGCGCAAGCGATTGGTTGCCCGTCGCAAAAGGGCGCAAACTATGCCCAGAATATCGAACCACGGGAAACTCAACTCGTACGCGCTTGTTCCGGGAAGGGCGAATCATATTGTTAGTTGCAATAGCCATACTGCAATTTCTTTCCTACCTGCCGGCTATACTTATAAACTTGACTGAGAAATGCAGTAACAACGCATTTGAAGGTCAGTGTGTGCACCGCAAGTTTTCCCCACTGATGATAGTGATGCAAACAAGCAGGACTCTGTGAAGTATGGCCTACTAGCAGTATCAGGTTTTGCATATTTCGCATTATGCATACACACTGGCGTTGGAACGCAACAAGCAGCATAGTAAAAAAAACGAACAGCTTTCACGAGATATTTTCTTTTTCAAAACGGTTGACAGTTAAGTGCTGACTAATTGTCTTGAAAATTGACCTGCTAGATTCTAGAATTCCTATGTTTGAGGCTAATAGTTGAAAATGGAGTATTCACAATTTCGTTTAAAAGACATGAACTATGCATGTCTTACTTATACTTACTCCTATGCACTTATTTGTGAATTCAGAAGATTACTTCTGCAAGTCAGTGGACGAGGCTTCATTCACAATTGCTGAAACAATTTCATCACAAGTAGCAAACGAATACCCAAACAGGTGTGACAGACTACAAAGATAGTGGAAGTTATGGGAACTCTGATGCTTGGTTTGGCAGAGTTTTGCTCACAGCCGTCATAGCACCAATAACTTCAGCAATGTTACTGTTCGTTTGCTTAAGGACAGTGTTGTCTCTAGTCAAAGCACACAATCCAGTAGCGTTAGTGGACTTCGTGCGCACGGCAAAATTCTACATTACCCGCCTCGTGCAATTCGCCCACTCGAGAGTTTCAGCACCACTTTGGGATGCCAGGAATCCGACATGTCCACCAAGTCATGAAAGGGGACTTCCTTCGACGTGACAGACCCTCCCCGTAACCATCATACGGTGTAGACTGCTATGCCTTGCCAGTCAGATAGCATCATCAAATGCGTAAGGTCCACACAATAATAGGTCCTGGCGTTAGGAGCGCTTAGGAATGGCGGACGATGACGCTACCAATGTGGGCTTTCCGACAAAAAACTTTTACCGTTCGGTAGCGAATAAAACAAGATCGAAAAACGAAGGCAATAAGTGGAGCCAGGTATATATGACGCACCCAAGGTCCGCGCAAACTCTGCCAAATCGGATTTCTTAACATTTTCACACGCCGCGTAAAATCGAGGCGACGAACTTCAAGACCGGTAAGTCACCAAAACCTCCCTGCATAGCATTTTCATCCATGACCTGGGATGACGCACAGGTCTGGCTAATAGAATGGAAGCGCGATGGCATGGACCCAAAGACGGTTCACGCTCGCGATTGTCAGGCAAGTGACCGACAAAAACAAAGTAATCATTAACGTTCGAGATAAATTATCGCATTTGCAAGCCTCAGGATGGTTCATCTCCAAGTGCGCAGCAGTCGATGGACCACCGAGAACAATTGGAGACATCGCTTTGAAGAGCCTTTAAGAACACAAACACTTTAATAGGCTGTGTGAAGCACAGCATGGACTTGTTGCATTTGCATTCTGCACTGCATCAGAGAAAATCCTCCCATGTTAAAACTTCCAGCAAGGAAACCACTCAATCAAGCAGCCAAAACCGTGGCGCTACTGCAGAACTTCTCAAAAGCATGCTGGAGAAGCAACCCGGCCATCCAGAGGTGTAGACTATTTAACCTACATTTAACAAAGGCGTTGATATTTGTGAGTGGTCTGCACAGGAAATTCCAGAAATTATGAGCAACAAGAAATTAGTGATTTCATGTTCAACCAACCCTTTAAACCTGCATCAACAAATCAGTTGAAAGAATCAGATGGATTAGCAAGGTCCACTGCCACATAAGACGTTTCTTGATAAAACAGACCACCCCCAAAACACAGCAGGCCCTGCAACCTCCTATCGCCCACCTTGCTAGAGTACCCCAATTGGCAGTCTTGGCCAGCAGCCCACAGACTAAAATATAGGTTTGCTCGTCACATGACTAGTACGACTAGTAGACTCACTAGAGCTGAGCCACCAACATCATCCCACCGTGTGTTAAGAAGCCCACAAAATAAGGCCAATGAATACTTGCCAACAGATGCAAGGTAAATTCTTGCGGGCAGGATTTAGGGCTAACACACAATTTCTCAGGTTACAGCTGGGGGACACAGCACAATCCAGGCTCATAGGCTCTTACAATATATAAAGTAAAGCTTGAGACTCAGAAATACATTGAAAGTTTACGACTTAGAAAGTAGTTAAGCCTCATCACATGCTTTCAATCAAATCTCAGACAAAATGCAGCTCATCAAAATTTTCTTCCGGGTCTCATAAAACAGGGGTTAGTAGCAAATCTAAATAAGATACGGATTAGACTCTAACCAAGCGGATTTAAAGGCAGGACTTATGGTAATCTATGCCTAAGTCTTTAAAGGACGATGAAGAGTGGCTACCCAGCTATAGCATAGTTGTGAAGGGATCAAAATTTCGGATAAACCTTATGTATGTAGCTTCTTAATGAAACTTTTTTTACTTTACGGGCACATTATACATTAAGTCCCAAAGCAAAGTTCTAGCAAAATTCTAAGATGCACCTCCAAGTACTGAGCCCTTTAATGGAGCATCATTTATCTCAGCACGTTCTTCATTTATGGATCTTTAAACAATGCCAGTCTTAGGCACAGGAATAAATTAATCCAATAGTTAAAAATTCAACTACATAATTAAAATGGCACAATGCTTTAAGAAATAATAAATAATTGTTACTAAGTCTCCCAGCAGCATGATACAAAAAGGCTTCTATGTAGAAGTTGGGAAAGCTTTCTTGCAGAGAAATTAAAATGACAGTAATTTTGTGCTAATCTACAATCTAATCACACAAACTAGTGCAATTTGGCCACATCTCTGTTGCATCAATGAACGATCTGAAAAATTTGTATCTGGTCCTGCATCCACCTTGGATTTGGAAAGCTTGAATCCATGTAGCACATTTTGATAGCAGTTAACAAAGGGTGCATCAAATATGCTCACACAGTTTACTGTTAATTTTCGATTCAAAATTCCATGCACAGTGATGTAAATTCCTGGCACAAATATCTAATGCGTATAACGCCTTCAAAAGAAATAGTCAACAAACAAGATTCAATAGGAACTCATGGAAGCTAGCAATTAAATGACTTAACAAAATTACACAATCAATAGTACTTACTTGGAGTAACGAACCATAGGAGCACATATTGTAGTAACACTACTTTCTTCCAGTAACTCTAGAGCAGTTTTGGTATTCATCATTACCTTTGGATCATAGTACTATCCCTAAGCTAACCCTATTATTAAGCCCAACTCGAGACTTAGGTGCTCTCAGAGGCTTATGTCAACTAGTCCTTTCTTAGCCACCGATGGACCCTTTCACGAAATGCTGTATAATCCTTCAGTGAGCCACCACACTTAGTACCTGGAATTCTTGTGCTGATAACATGCAGGTAAATCATGCTAGTTCTCTACACTGCTGGGCGCAATAGCATGCTCTTCGGATGCTGCTTCTCAGCGCACAGGAGTAATAGCTAGTGCTTGGTCTTGCAATCAAAAATGTCTATAGATTTCATATGTCTCAGAGCACGTGGGACCATGTCTTAAAAGATCGTTTGGTGCGGAGTTGCGTATAACTAACGTTATCAAATCTCGCAAACCTGCCATGATCTTCAATATGGCTGCTGCATGGCTTCAAAAGGGCGGAGAAATAAACGAAGCCAGCTCGAAGACTTCAACTTGCCATTGCAGCGAAAACAATAAAAATATAATATTGGTGTGTTTGTGCGTGCGTGTGTGCGTGTGTGTGTGTGTGTGTGTGTGTGTGTGTGTGTAAGTGTGTAAGTGTGTGTGTCTGTGTCAGTGAGTAAGTGTTCGTGTGAGTGTGCTAGTGTGTAAACAAAAGCCTAGCTAAAAAGCTTTGGCCCCAGTAGCAGACATGTTTTGATCGATTATGAAAACAAGATGCGAGAAACACTGACAACTTCTTACACTTCATTAGGCTAAATATTGACGAATACTCATTTTACGAATACTCATATATTTTCTCCTCAAAATATTCATTAATTCTATTTTTAAAATCGGCGACTAGCACTCGCTTTGACGAAGCCTTGTCCATGAATTTGATATAAATATTAACTGCTATGATTTGGATTTACTAAACGATAAACTGTGATTTTGACTATGGAGTGTTTATCTCTATGATATGAAAATAACCGTTCAAACTCTGGCAATGTTTCTGTCAATTTCATTATTTCTATTTTTAATTTGCGAACTAACAATCGATTTGACCTAGCCTTGTCCATGCATTTTTAATAACTTCAACGATTTGGATTTACTACAACGATCAACTATGCTTTAGACATTGGAGTTCTATCTCACTAGTATGGAGCTGACCTTCGAATCCCTGCCATTTTTTTTTTTTTTTTTTTTTTTTTTGTCTTTCTCTCTGGCATCTCTTGAAAATCAGCATCTTGTTTCAAACTTGAAAAACCATTTGAAAGCTCATTAGCTTTACCACATTTACCAAATATCATAAGGTTGTACTTTCTAGAGGTTGCAGCCATGGGTACGGCAAATGTACTAGACTTTTAAAATTCTCTAAATTATTTAACAAGATTGTAAAATCTAAACGGTTGATTTATTTGAAGAAGCACATTTGAGGGAGCCATTGACAGTTTAGCCCCGGAAAAAAATACTCCCTATGATGCACTCTTAATTGTACAGTTTATGTAGTGGAAACTATTTCAAGGGCAATGAAGTGCCGGCAATGTACAGTGGGTGTATTTCTACACTAAGCAAAGGCATTTGACGTGGTTGATTATCAATTTGTGGCGCAAGTTAAAGCTACGTAAAATTGTCATTTAAGTCTATTTAGTGGTTTGCAGGTTGCCTGTGTCCCTGAAGCAATACGTACAATTGAATTCTGACATGTCGCCTGTAAAGTGCAGACCAGCAAGGTTTAATACAGGACTCACTTTTATTTCTGAAATACGTTAACAAATTGGCCAACTTAGTACCTTCTTAAAGAAAGCCCTTAAAGGTTTTATTCTCATTAAAAGACTCAATCATTATTTTCAGTACTCAATGAGCGCATTGCGAAAACTTTGCCAAACGCTAAGATGAAACACACTCACGGTTTCTTATGGGATGCAATGACACTACAATGACCGCCTGGAGCCCTGGGTCCGATACATATTGGGGTCCCTGCTGATACTGAACCCTACCACTTCCATAACACGCAATATGATTCAGTCAGTGGCGCCACTAGGGGTTGTGGGGGTGCAGACCGCACCGGATGACACAATGATTTCGGGCAACTCGATGGATGTAAGTCTTTGTCACACAGTAAATTCATAAAATTGTTTTGCAGTGCTTCCGCATAGAGGCACAAAATCATTTTTAAAAGTTTTACTACAAAGTATGCAGATATTTTTACAATATTAGGATATATATATATATATATATATATATATATATATATATATAATTTAATTCATTTATGATCTCAAAGCTCTACTGCTGAGCGAAATTTAAGTAAGAAGCCAAGAGAATTAAGTTGAAAATGACTTATTCATAGTTTTTTGCCATTTCTAAATTCTGAAAATACGATCACAAGTCGAATTGTATCTAATGTACATCAGGCAAGTGTCAGTGAACACTGCCACGCAACAAAAGTATTATTAACTATAATATAATTATATAGTATAATTATAAACTGATACGACTAATTTCAGATATGTAAAATAAAAATCGTACCTTTTTTCGTGACCATGACAAGTTCCTACAGATCTTTTTGATTTTCACTATGCGCATAAAATCTTCGTCAATACACAGCAAGGCCAGATAATCAAGCTTAACCTGGCGAAGGGCTGTTCCGAAAGGATTTTTTGGTCTCGTCAACTGGGTTAATGAACGTTTTGCCGTACAATTCGTGATCATAGGTGTCATAAAAATTTGAATTGCTATTTAAGCATTCAAAAAATATGTTCCGCTAGAATCTTGTGAAACTCAGCAAGACTTGACCTGTTTATTTCTGTTCGAACTTTTGTTTGGCAGAAAGCTGTAGAGTTTCTTCAATTTTTCACAAAGATTCAATTCAAAGATCCTCAGGATACTCATCGACACGCTTCTCACAATATAGTGCATGTTCGTCCGCAGAGAAATCCAAATCACTCAAGAAGGCAGGAGTTGAATTTGAAGAGCATAAAGTTTTATGTCTAGCACTAAATTTGACTTCTTCTGCCATGCCATCATTTGGTTGATGATCCTTTTTAATCGGTTGCGGACAGAAGATCTTGAGCTATACCCTCAAATCACTCAAAATCATCTCTCTGATTTTGGTTTTGGTCTTCCAGTGACCTATGAAGATCGGCAAAGACGTCAGATTGAACTCTTGTGCTTTGAGTGGTTTACTTGTACGGCGGAAAAGCTGCAAAATTTCATCTCATTAAGCAAGAATGAAAACAAACTCGAGATGTTCCAACTTCATTTTAGACTTGTTACTTCTACGTTAGCTTTCCTTTTTCTGAGTTTTATCTTCAGCAATATCATATAGATGTTCATTTATATTCCGAAAAGATTTCTTAACAGGTTTCTTGATTTTGCATATGCTTCACATCCAGTTTTTGACGAAGACTTAAGCCCTTCATCACAAAAAATTTTTTTTTCAAGAACTCCCAATCGATGTGCCGAGGTCGAGAAAAAATCGTTAAGCTGCTGGAAAACTGAAAAAAAAATTTGCTGCTATTGGAGCACAGTCAACAGCATTCTAGCTAACCACACCATAAAGGTAATCGTATGAACGTATGGGTATATAATAACTCTACAAACCAGACTTAGTGAATGCCCAGGACAAAGTATGAAGACAGTAACCTTTTTTTTCTCATAGATATTCTGTTGAATACCTACATAACAGCCCGACATTCCAGCAGCATATATCCATAGAACTGTACACGACACTTTTAGGAATCTACTTTGCGCTCCTCACGTAAATAATGTAGTACTTTGAGAGACATTTGTTTGCTTGTGCGTCTTCATAGCGGTAGAAGATCAACAAGCCGTTCATCTGGCCCATCCACAGGTAATACATATCCTAGATTGCTACTTAGCTAGATAACCTGCGATATAGGTCAGGCGTTGAATCAACTGATAAGCTAAAATATCCAGCAGAGCTTATTTCATCCATGATAGTTGTGTGAACTTACGTAGCCAAACATGGATCGAATTCAGCTACGAGCTCTGATAACGCCATGTAATTGCCATCATGCATTGATCCAAATTTTTCTTTTTCATATTCTTCAAAGGCAAGCCCGCGCTACGCTCATGTGCATATTAGCGCTACAGTACGTTGTAATGCTTTACTGAAATGAACAGTTTATATTAACTGCAACTGACATCCCGTATGCTTATAACAGAGGCTGCATGTGCCTGCATCTCTGGATGAAAAAAAAAACGTTCTTGCATGTTTTTTGAGGTGCTCTTTGCTTCAGCGAGGTCCCTAGACTCGGGTCTTGTGGGATAATCCAGGCCTGATTACATAGCATATCTCCTAATCCAATGTATTCTCTCCATGACTCCATCCTCACATCGCGAAATTGCTTGGAAATCATTGGGATCGAGACTAGATTGAGCAAATAATTTTTTAACTTTAAGAACATTGACTGTAGTTCCACTCTTCAATTTGCGGGCGATAGAAGCACTTCACATATAAGACGTAGGACCCTGCGCAAGCACTAAGGTAACCCATGAATATGAGTTTGTTATCTTGGTCGTTCACGTAACATTCGAATGTTAGGCGAAGTCTTCGACCAATTAGCGAGATAGCTTCAACTAGGTCCTAGTAAACAGTAAATTACATCCAGTGGTGGCTAGTATAAATTATGAAATACTTTTTCAGGGCAATTTCATTAGTTTTGTCCTATTTAAAACAATAGTCTTATTGTTAGGCCCAAAGACAAACCCAATAGGATTTAAATAGGAAGTTACAATTCACTATTTATTTGGATAGTTATAGTTTGTAAGAAATATATACGAATCTTTTGTGCAGTGCAAACGTCATTCACAAAGTGCAAAAGTAGGGTAAGTAATCTACGAAAGGGATTAGCCGAGGGATTGAGCTTCCAGAAGTTTCAATCAGATTCGGGTGATGCCACGCTACGCTAAAATGATCGTTTATATTCTTTCAAGTTTGAGTAGACTTATTAAAAAAAAAAAACCTTCTTTACGAGACGTAAGAGCGGTGCAAAGGAAACGCTCGAAACCACTCTTATTTCTTACTTGCTCTTTAAAATGCAAGAAATGATAGGGAAAACGTTATTAATCTATGAATTTTATCAATCAACTAATAGTGCATATGGAAGTTTCCATTGGATTCGAGTGCTGCACTACAACAAAATGAAAGTTTACATGCACTTCTAGTTCGAATTGAGTAGTTACGAAATATCTAATAACGGAGCAAGTGTGCGGGTCCCAGTGGTATATATATATATATATATATATATATATATATATATATATATATATATATATATATATGAAGAAAACAAAGAAAAACCTTAGCTTTTCAAATTCTACCGTCTGTTGACGATTATTTGCTCAGTCACTGCGTGTAATGAGTCACTCGCAGTGCCAAGAATAAAATGAGCTAATCAACCTGGCCTTGCTTGAAAATCTCGCAAGTCCTTTATTGGCATGCCTCTTTGTTAAGATTAATTTCACCTTTTCAAATTGCTTAATCTCTCCATTCTTGCCTTCGGCGTACCCTTTCGTAAAGGAGAAATCCCATTCTTAACTTTGCCCATCGCTATTGACTTCCATTCTCGGATTATTTCGGCTTGCTGGTTTGGTTGGTGTGCTGGCTTAAAGGCGATCACTGTATATGCAGATTCTTGTACTCATGTGCAGATCGTGAGAGAACGAGGAGATGGGAAAGCATCGACACGATATTGTCCACCGTCCGTACACAAGATTCAACCCGAGCCTTCATAACCGCGTGTCACTCGTGTATCGCCCATGGATAGCCATTATGGGAGTTCTGTTGCTACTTGTCGGTGCTGCCATTATTGCAGTTACGTCCGTCATGGAGCACTACGATGGAGATCTGAAGGTCGAGATTTTTCACTTGTGGGTCGGCATACCTCTACTCTCCACAGGCTTTCTAGCCTTCTTGCCGGTCTTTGTTAAGGAAAAGAAGACCGTCATTCCGTTTCTGGCTCTCTCGTTCGTGATGATTGTGGTGTGCGCCTGTGGAGCGATATTCTCCGGACACGCCTCCTGGAGGGATGGCTGGGAAGAAGCCAAGAGCCTGTACGATGATGGAAACTGTGCATCCGTCAGTGGTCAGTGCAGATGCGGCTTATACACGCCAGCTAAAGTGGCGGATTGTGGCGACCTTGACACCATGGTTCATTTGCTTCGCGCGGAGATCGCTTTGTCGTGTGTAGGCTTCCTTCTGTCAGTCTTAGCTTGTTGCTTAGGTTTCATGAGCATCTGCTGTGGTCCGTGGATGTACATGGACTGGTATGGTCAAGCGGTGAATCCAGATATCCGCGAGAAGCCGAGCGATCCAAACAGCGTCCGAAAACTTGCAACGCGCAGCGCGTACGACAACAATGGCTTTTCTATCGACAAACGAGCACAGCGATGAGCGTTCTGATGAACTATTTCAGACGTTGTAGATTGGGGGAGTCAATTTTTTTAGAATGGGGAGCTCGTAAGCATGCAAAGGGTATCCGGGCAGCATGGGAGGTAGAGCACGTCTACAGAGCTGCCTGGATCTCGCGTGGTTACCTGCAACTCGAGCCAGCCTTTGGAAAATCGGATGACACTCCGGTATATCATGTCTCTGCTTTAAGACATAAAGTGAGCCTTCCAGGCACTATTTGTATGCACTGTTTTGCTTTTAAAAAATTCTCTGTGCTGAATTACGCTTTTTCTTTCCATAGCATTTTCGTGTACATTAATGTATAGTTAAAGCACCATGTCGCTTACAGATCTATTATTCGGAAATTGCAGAAAGAGATTCGGCAATGGCTTTAATTTATGAAGCTACGAACTGACCTGCATTGACTTATTATGCGTTTAAGTTGAACTATTGGCTTGGAAAATTGAGGAAATTCAATGGCCCATCACTCCTACAACTACTGAAATATTCTTTGCAAAGGCAAAGAAAGAATGAAGCCCTTTCGTACTGCTTCTCCAAAACGTCTGGACGTTGCTTCTTTGCATGAAATTTTGCAGCCCTACTTAAAGGGAAAAATAATAATTTTGCAACGCGAGACGACAGGAGTAATGAAGAAAATACAAAACCTTTTCAACTTTGGAGTGTTCTGTGCTCAAGCCAGAATGGCTGTGTAGGGTTTTCGTCAACAAATCAACAACAGGAGCACGTACTTACTTTATGTTCAAATCCTATACTTAAGATGGCTTTTCTCTCCAAGAAATCAATCGGTTTTATGGAAGCTTCTATGAAACCTGTTAGGACAGCACAAAGTAGCGCTGAAAAGGGTCGTGGTAGATACCTAGAAAACGGATGTAATGGCATCTTACCCAACGGGCGCACAGAAGTAGAAAGAGGAGGAAAAGCATATAAATTGTACATAAATGAAATATTTTTCACAATAACAGTTAGTGCCCCAAGAGTGTTCTGTGACAATATGTAGCTTCACTATCCAACGAACTTTCAACGATCTTTTTGAAAGTTTCCTTGTTACCAATGAGGTTAAACAGTAGCGAAATCAAGAAGAAACTTATTTGAATAAATCCTTGAACGCGATTATGGCTTCATTTTCCTTGTAAAACGGTGCTGTTTTACAGACATGGGCTTTTGATAGAGATGGCACTTCTTTCACCAGTTGCGCTTGCTTTATTCTTAGCAAAACTTTGAAAGGAAGTTCTCATAGCAACGATAAAGTCACCAAATGTAAAACGTCGAAAAAAACAAAACAACAACAAAAAAAAAAAAAAAAAACGAAAGCAGGCAGCATATTCTGCTGATGTTTATAAACAAAGTCATGGGGTTTGGCGCATATTTCAAGACATGTGCAAGGGAAAACTAGCCATAACATTAAATGCTATGCATGGTACCATCATTGTTCGTGAACGGGCCGGTGTGTTAGCAAGTGATTAAATTTGCTCGTTTCTTTCGTCTGTTTAATTTGCACACATCGCTTTTGTTAGTGCTTGTCCAGTCTGTATTTCCAGATGAAGTTTAAGGCTAAAAATAAGAAAAGATTATGGTAACAAAAGGACAAAAAATTCTGGCAGCTTCGTTGGCAAAAGAATTTTTTGGACCGGGCTATCATCCAAATGTTATTAGAAACCTTAGACTCAATTAACAGTATATGGCCACTCTCCAATATACATAGAGCTATTAAAACACAGCAGCAGCCTCTGTCCATAAGCATAAGAGTTGACAAATAACTGTAGATATCAGAACGCATAGTCTGCTTCAGCAGCGGAGTTACATTTCAAATAGATTTAATGTGTTCTGGTTGAGAACTCCAGATTCTTGGGCCTAAAGATCTTAAAAGTCCTTTTCCAAAGTCAACTTAATTCGGCTAAGTTTAAGGGGTATGTTGGCGAGTGCCTGTTTTTTTTTTTTTTTTTTTTTTGGCACATTGACATTTCTTTGCGGGTCGTCTCAACTGTGGTAAATAAGCAAGCTATATGGATAGGCAAGTGCCCACACAGCCCATCTTGCACCCACACAGCCCTAAAAACCATCCTATAAAGATACCGTATACTCCTCAACCCGTGAATGGTTTTCACTTTCACTTTCTTCAAATAAATTTTTAAGCATTTTTTTTTTATAGAAAAAGTTTATTTGCTTAAAAATTGCTCGAGCTTGAAAGAGAAAGGGTTAGGGTTAGGGTTATACTCCTCAACCCGTGAATGGTCGAAATATATTGCTATATTTCGTCTGTATTTCACTTTCTTCAAATAAATTTTTAAGCATTTTTTTATAGAAAAAGTTTATTTGCTTAAAAATTGCTCGAGCTTGAATAAGAAAAGGTTAGGTTCATTGTTAGGGTTAGGGTTAGGCTTGGGGTAAGGGTTTGGGTTGCAGTCAGACTTATTTTTACTTAGAACTTTTAGACTTACAAAATAGAAGTAATAATCATACTTATATATATTTTTTGAAACATCACTAAGTATTATTGTACTTAAGCCGTTGACTATTTACAGTATATGCAAGACGGTTCACTTCTGGAAGATCCATCTTACAATAGCGTCCTGAGATTTTCAGATGTACTTTAGATACTCGGGGTTGGTCAACGTCTTGTTTCGTCTGCAGTCAATGTGTAAACTTGCCCTGATTACTACTTCAGACATTTTGCTAACGACTCTATCCACTCTGCAGCCGAGATCTTTCAGGAGGTTCTTGAACTTTGTACCATCTCGGGAGAAGAATCCCAGGGTAGTTATCTCCACGGGGATAACTTCAAAGTCTACACAGCGAATGCGGAGTTGGGACCTAAGATTTCTATATTTGCTCGTTTTATGGGCTCTTGCTTTGCTTGTATTATTCTCGAATGGAATCGTTAATTCAACAACTGTTACTTTATCTGGCAATGCTATTAGTAGATCCGGCACCAGTGATGAAAATATTTCTGACTGATGCGGAAGACCCAAACCAGGCAAGTCGACATACAGCTTTAAGTCCTCGTTCTTGATCTGGCAAAGGTGGTGTACGACTGTGTTGAGAACTGAGTTGTGTCGCCACAAGTAACGGTCTAGTGCCTTCTTGCAAAATGAGTCTGAAGGTCGCCGCAGAGCTCGCATTTTCCGTCAAATTGACCCCCAGCGCCTAGGGTTGGATGCGTTTGCGAGACTAAGTATAAGGGCTCTGCGACAAAAGCAGGTGATATTGCTTTGATAATTGAGCTTTGTTCTTTCAGTTTTTCCGAATGAGCTCCTTTTATTCTCTTTAATTTGCTCCCTTAGAATAATTTTTGTCTTTTCTTTGAATAAGTATATCGCAATGTTGGTGTTGGCGACACTGTCCACAATTTTGTCTGATTTCGGATGGCTACTTGATGTTAGCGAGTATATTCTGCGCTGCTCATCATTTTGCGATGTTTTCGGGATGCGCCTTGTGGAAAGTTGACACTCTCTATACAAGTCTGTTACGCTGCAGAAACTAAGTCCGAGATTCCTGGTAGGGAACGAGAGGTGCGGTATATTTCCACTAATAGGGATTTACAAGCACTTTCGCACACTTTTCGAAACTAAATTCTCAAGGTTATTGTTAACCATGTGGTAGTTAGTGGGTAGATCGAGAACCGCCAACGTAGCTTCGAGAGTACATACTTCTGGACAATCGAAATTTTCTGAAATGGCTTGATTGGCATGAGATCAATTTTAGCCAAGTACTGCATCACTTCCGAGACTAGCTCAGTCT
>QQSS02177853.1:0-14732 GCA_003687565.2 Craspedacusta sowerbii
ATAATAATAATAATAATAATAATAATAATAATAATAATAATAATAATAATAATAATAATAACAATAATAATAATAAACTTCATATATTTTCATTTTGATAATAATAATAATAATAATAATAATAATAATAATAATAACAATAATAATAACATATTACAGTGCAGCTGGTAGCCGCGCAGCCAAGTGATTTGGGGGCGTTTTGCCAAAACCGTGACATCTCGTGCAACTGTTCACTTGAGAGCTTATGTTCTCGTGAGACGGTGCACTCGAGATCTCCAGGGGTTTCGAGATATTAATGGGACTGGGACCAGTGAAGACTCCAACCAAAGGTCTCTGACGATTCCGTTTGCCGGGACGAAACGTGCATAAGACTAGCCATTAGAACTTAGTACTCGTAGTAATAACAATAATAAAACTATTGCGATGGATGACATACATTCCACGTTACTCAAATTGCGGAAAAGCGCATATACGTATAGGTCACAATCTCCCGAAAAAGCCTTGGATAAGGGCACATATTGGAATGTACCAGACAATGCGAGCTAACTGGTTTGGAGAAAAACTAGCTCTTACGTCTGGCTTTGTCAACTTTTGCGGGATAGAACCGATGATGTATATTTTTTCTTTTTCAGATATGCCAGAATGCAAAGCAGGGTTGTCTTTCACGCACTTATTCCAGATGGGCACATGAATCGCTCCCAGTGCTCCTATAAATAAATAAAAAGTCTTATCAGCTTCGCGTAAAGGTACGACCCCATCAAAAGCAAATTTCTTCTATTGACGTGATCGTAAACCTGATAAAAAAAACAAACAAACAACTGAAAACACTATGCGATTAGTGCAAACACGCGATGGGTAAAAACATGGGATGGGTGCGAAGATGCAATGGGTGCGAAGATACAATGGGTGCAAACATGCGATGAGTGCGAACATGGGATGGGTGAGAAGATGCGATGAGTGCAAACATGCCAAAAAAACTTACCGAAAAAGAAAAACACGGCGGGCCAGCCTCGCGAGCTTGCGAGCAACGCTGATAGGGGTAAGGTGAGAACCACGCCCACTTGCATTCCTATTTTAAAAGTCATAGCGTTAATTACATCGGCCAACACATATGCTGGCGATATAAAGCAAGCTGCCCTCATCGACCGCTGTCTATAAAGAAGTGGTGGCAAACATACAGAAATAACACGCTCCCCTGCATAGATTGAGCTGAGATGACTTAGCTCTGATGCAGGGAGAGTTCCTGCGAGTTTCCAAATGGATACCGAGAACCGACAATACGAGATTAAAACTTGTAGAAAATAACAAGAGCAAAAAAAAAAAAAAAAACAAAAAAAAACAAACAAATAAGCTCACAAATACAAGTGGCTGACAAATACAAGTGGCTAAATTTTTAAGTGTTTCAATTGTCAAATAAGCTCACAAATAGTTGAATTTTCAATGGGCTGTAACCAATAAGTATAATATGGCGATGCCTAGAAGATAGAATACCGAGAAACTCACCAGCAAAGACGAACGTAAGAATCCTGCTTCTTTCTTGCACGGGGGACCAATGCGCAAGAAGAAAGACCATCGCCGGCACAGTAACCCCCTGACGAAATTAAGACCACAATCGTATGTTCATAATTGACATATGCAGAACTTAGAAGTTTGCATCAAGCCATCCTTTTCGCCTGCATGCAAACTCCAAAACAACAAACGAACATGGTGGTGAAAGTTGTGCATCCAAGAATCCAGTATTTTTTACGTCATGACTTTATCTCCCAATCACAATTTCATCTCTGAAAAAGGGCGCGAGAAGTCCCAAAGAAAACTGAAATTCCGCCTACATGACGTCATACCATCGACTCCACCGACTGCGCTAAACTTTACGCAGAGCGCTTACCTCAAACAAGCCATCGACGAATCTGCTGACCGCCAATACATATGGACCCAGTTTCACGGATGCTGGCGTCAGCAACTCCATGAAGGAAGCCCCAAGCAAGCCCAAAGCAAAAAGGCGCTTCCCTCCGAGTCGATTCGTAAGATGACCAGCGGGAATCTGGCTGATGATGTATCCAAAGAAGAACGAATTAGGGGTATATCCTGAAACAGAATACGGGGAAGAATCTCGAGGAAAACGTAAAAACTAAACCATCGCGAATACAACGTGTAAGACACCTGAATACTTGTTACGATACACAAGCTTACTATTATCTTAAGATAACCAAACCCATCAAAGCATATCTTCTTCAAGGAAATAGAGTAAAATTGCAGTGACCCCATGGATTACACCAAGAGCATGTAAGGCCAGCAAGGCACTCCTCATTTCACCTCGTGTCTTTCAGGCAAAAAAAAAAAAATAACAATTACAAGAATATCAATAGCCACACGAATAGCCGGAAAGCAGTCAAGTCCGCAGGCCACATGTAACGGGCTTGGCTAAATGTATTCCAAATAGACCGTGCTGATAGTGCTATGATCAGAGGCAAAAAAAAAAAAAAAAAAAAAAAAGGCGCCAAACGAAAAGATATGTTGGAGCTGAAGTTGAAGCTCGGGATGAGGAGATGAAGATGCTTATCGCTTCTACGCCAGATGGTCAGCTATCCCCCGAATTAAACAAACAAAGAAAAAACAAAACAAGAATAAAGGTCTAGATTTAAAATCAAGACCCGCACCTCCTTAGACTTATACTAGAGCCAAGAAACTTAAAGCCTACCAAGTTGTTTTATATACCTTGCTGAACTACTTGTTTCCAATAGAATTCGGTGCCACTCTAAAAGCAATACAAAATCAAGGACCACAAGTGATGCACAAAACCACATATAGCGCTCATAACGTATACACTTACACCTCCTGGTTAACATAGTGCAGATTTCATAGCAAATACTTGCCACGCAAAGCACTACAGTATTATTTCTTTCCATCGACAAGTGTGATCACGAAAAGAAATACACTATGTTAAAAATTTATCGATTAGATACGAGGATCTGAGGCGAAACAGGAATACAAGTACAGATGTGTAGTAGAATTAAAAATTTAGAAGAAAACATCTGCTAATCACTTTAAAAGACTACAAATCCTTACTATCACATCCATGCTTGCATTTCTTCCTGCCAAGCACTCAGTATGATTGGAGACGAATCTGTTCAGGTTTGTGTTATTCACCAATGTGACCATCATTGTGGTAATGTTCAGGCGAATGGCATAAACAAGTATGAGCCCGAAGTGAGCGAGAAGAACAAGAACCCATCTTCGAGGAATGTAGAAGCCTATCATTTTCCTAAGCTAGAAACAAACTTAGTACGCCACAAACTTAACGTCACACGAACCATGTACATAAACATAATAATGATTAACAACTAATAGATATAAAAAGCCAGGCATGTGTGTGACGCGTTTCAGGTGTGTGGACATATCCCAAACACGTTAAGCAAGCAGTTCAGAAGGTCTATCGGTAGCTAACTAGATAATCTTTATTCTAAGCTAGGCAGGTTGGTGAATGACGTAGGTGGTTGCGTCGCTAAATTTCAAAATCGATGAACGGAGAGTCTGTCTTAAATTAATTGCATAAAAGCGGAAGATCTGCATTGACTTGGAATATGTATGCAGCAACACCTTCATCTCGGGGAAAACCCATTCTGAATCGCTGATTTAAGCAACAGCAGCGCGGTACGTAATAACCGCAATTGCGCTGTTAGTGCTAAGTTAAGAACTGCCTCCGTAATAGAAATACGCGAATAAAGACTGCAGTCAGCAGCAGAATTAACTGCAAAACCCCTAGCGGAATCCATGGGAGGAAAAACAATCTACGGAAGCCAAGTCATATAAACGCACACTAGGCGTATAAAGCATCGCCCACAGCGAACGCTAAGATGCCTAACAGGGGCAAACACGCAACACAACAATCGCCACCGTCGCCTAACTTTTCTCACTTGACCCAGTCATGCAGCATTCACGGAGATGAATAAATTTCACGAACATAAAAAAATTGATTACACCCAAGCCCGTAGATGCAAAAAAGTCAGGAATACGCATACATACACACACACACGCACACACACACAAACACACACACACACACACACAAACACACACACACACACACAGAAACACAGACAAACGACACACACACACACTCACACACAAACACACACACACACACACAAAATTGCACCCACGCCTCTAAGCTCACTCATTCTAACTACACGGAATCTTTGTAGATGTACGAAAATCGTGGTACGCAACCAGAGCAGGGGTGGGCGGGGGGAAGAGGCCTAAGACATGGATTCCGCTACACTATAATAGACACAAGCTTTCATTCCGGAAGAAAATTGCCGGGCAAGAAGAACCTATGGCCAGCGACTCCGTAACCATAAAGCCTCTCGTGATTAGTTGAAGAATATCGACGTAGTCACTGATACAATAAAATAAAAAAATAAAATAAATAAAAATACAAAAATACAAAAACTGCATTTCTCTTGCTTGTCGCATTGCGTAAGTTTCCAAACGTGATAAACATACGTTCTCCATAACAAGATTGCAACTAAATTCTTGTGTGTTTTCGGGCTGGTTGCGTTCTTGAGAACAAATGCGGATCACCATTTTATAGGGCCCATGCAGGATCCTGTAGCAGGCGCAGCTCTGCAAGTAGGTCGAGAGCAATCCTTGACGACGACCAGCACCATACATGATCAAAGATGGCGTCGAAAACCATCGGCGGAATTTCAAAGTTTACGTATAAACGCGTTCTTCTCGACAATACGCGTCTTGCTTCTCAAATAGCGGTGTTTTCTCGCTTGGCCGCTCATCTTCTTTAGCGTCGTAGTTTCGGCGACCGGCAAAATGAACTTTGTCCCACGGCTGAACCTCTCCGGTGCCGAACAACGCGATTAAAATGGCTCCAAACACCGCAATACCGGATGCTAGTCCAAACACTTTTTGGTATTGCTGTCGTGTCGGCTGGAAAAAGAGAAATGCAATTTGCAGACAACGAAGATCAAGGCATTGCTAGCTTTGCGTCAATAATGAACATAAGACGCTGAAAAATTGTATATAAGTAAATAAATCAAGTCAACAACTATAGATTTATCCATCCTACGAAGAAAATAAATACTCTTGAAAGCGCGCTGTAGCACTTAACTAAACATGACTTTCGCTAATTAACGCTTCCAGCTTACAGGGTGCAATAACAACGGTGCTTGGGAACACAAAACGTTGGTTTTGCATCAAGAGCCAACTGCGAATACGTTGGATATTTGCATGCATTAGGCTAATTTGTCAACGACGTAACCAGAAAGAGATAATTGCAAAGGTACGTTCCTATATTAGGTGATGTATGATTTAAAAAAACACAACTTAAGTAGATGAAAAATATCTTCAAATGCTGGCAGCGCCATTATGCAAGTCATTTCGGTACAGTTATCTGTCGTTTTTTATTTATTTGTCTTACGGGTACATGACAAAACTGGAAATTTCTTTTGCGTTGACAAAGAATTTACACGTTTGATACTTCACAGGCTACTTCACAAACAAAATCATAAAAAAAAAACAAGCTCACTGCCTCACCTGTTTATTTGTGAAGAGACCGGTCACAATTGGTGCGATGCATCCGGCAAGTGTACCGGAAGTATTAAAAATACCGGCGATAATGCCGCAATACGTAGGTGACATGTCAAGCGGGCCCATGATGAAACCAGCCAAGTTAAATTGCAGCATTGCAGTTGCCATAGTCAAGCAAAACACGGACAATGCCACTTGCTCGCATCCCGCGTAACTGGCTGCCATCAGGAACGCAGATGCTCCAAGGAAAGCTTGAACAAAAAGCAAGACAAAGCATCAGTTAAAACATATGCGGTGCCTTAGCTTTTATGAGCCACCATCATTAAAAGACTCACAGGCAACAGAGCTCTTTATAGCAGCTTCTGACAGAGAGATCACAATCAAAGTTTTCAGATCGCGCAGCGCTATACCACCATATTAGAACAACTATTCTAATCTATTCCATATGTATTGTAGGTAGAATATTATATCGCCGAGTATGGTATATCAATATCTCTCTCTCTCCCGCTTTCTCTTTCTCTCTCTCTCTCCCGCTTTCTCTTTCTCTTTCTCTCTCCCTCCCCCCTCTCTCTCTCTCTCTCTCTCTCTCTCTCTCTCTATATATATATATATATATATATATACATAAAAGCATATATACACACGCGCGGATGTAAACACGGGTGGGTGGTTAAGTAAGTACACAACTTACCAATAAAATAGCATACCTATGCAAGTCATTATTTTCCGTGTGTTGGTGATGCCAACATTTCGCTTCCGGATGAAATCCGCTATAATACCACCAAGTGACGCGAAGAAAAAAGCCGAAACAAACGGCAGCGCTGACATCAGTCCATTCTGAAGTAAAAAACATGACAACATCAACTAATCGGCGAAAAGAGATTCTTTTTTTATCTCGACAAAGTATTGCGGATACGTCGCCACGTTACCAATGTCGACTGGGTCGCTTTGGGTCAGGAGTAACCGGGCAAAAAAAATAGCTAGGTTGCATGCTTTCGACGCTACGGGGGTCTCCAAACTTTTTAGTGAGCGGCCCGTATCTGGGAACAAAATTACAAGAATGCAGTTCTTGATATAACAGACTATTTTATAACCCACCTCGCTCATGCTAAACCCAAGCACGTGCTGGAAGTACGAAGGCAGACCTGTCAGAATAAGATAAAACACCCAGTTGCTGCAGAACTGGGCGCATGTCCCAGCAAGAACAGGTGGCGCAGTCAAAATCGATTTCCAAGGCACAGGAACGTTCTAAGAGAGTTAGGGACATGTTTCGGAGGTAGCCAATAACAAATAAATCAACCGAAACTTCAAACTAATATTAGCTACCAATGCTTTAAAGTAATCAAAATAAAAAATTTAGAATGAGCGTTATTACAGCGTGACTTATCTTGGATTGGACGGTTTTTCAACAACTCCCGTCCATCACATACACATAGTCTGCAACAAACTTTAGTATAATTGTATATTAATCATTATCATCAAAAAATTACGGTAGTCCAAAAAAGACACAATAATCTAAAGTAATAGATTAAGAAAATGGCTCTACGAATGTCGAAGACGGTCATAACAATCCCACTGGTGTCAGATTCTGCAAAAGCAAGAGTGATTGAATGAATGAACTACAGAATGATTGATTTAATGAATGAATGAATAACGTAAAAGGATTGAATGGTTGATTGAATGAAAGACTTAATGAATGAATGAAAACAAGAGCGACTGAACTAATGAAAGCACCTGTGGCTTTCCGGATTTCGGCTCTGTAGGACTTGAGATGTATAAGCGCTCCTCTTCTGATATGCGCGGATGCAACGTCGGGCTTTCGTAGGCAAACAACATCCAAACAGCAACGTACAGCACTCCCAACGTTCCTACGAATCAAAACATTGGAGCAAAACTATTATGGGAATTCCAAGAAAACCAGACCTTCACTTGTTGATGTGCGCAATCCTTAAACTTTCAACCAAACCTTCATTCAAAACATTATGTGCGGGTAGATATATAGGTTTACTAAAAGCAAAGCGAATAAAAACAACAAGATTATTTTTAAAAAACTTACCAAAAAAGTAGAATGCGGAGGGCCATCCTCGTGAGTTCGCAAGTAAGGCGGATAGGGGCATGGTAATGACCACACCCAATTGCATGCCTGTTGAGCAAGGTCGCATTAAACATTACCCGTACTAATTAGGACATTTCTCATATTCATTAAGGCAGTACCCATATTCGATAGGACACGCTAATAACCACGCCCATTGGCATACCTTTCGAACAAGATTTCACTACACAGTCTTCATACTCATTAAGACAGTACCTATATTCTATAGGGCCATGGCAACGACGCCCAACCTATGGGCTTCTAGTGGATATTCAGGTAAAGGATAATGAATGACAATAATGAAGGAAGCATATATAAGATAACAACTAAAGCTTTCTCAGTTATGGAGATCTCACTCGCTAGAGCTGCGGCCTTCTCGCTAGCGCAGTACAAAAAATGCTTCTGATACGACGGAAAAGAGATTATTATTTCAAACAAAACCCCGTAATTCTCCATGCCTCCAATAGAAGACAAAATCGCTTGTTATTCGCCATCATTACGCTTGGGCTAAAACAAAAGCTACACTTACCAGAACTTACAAAAGTGATTATCCTACTTCGCTCCTGCGAGGGTGACCACTGGCCAACAAGGAAGACAATCGCAGGTACAGTGATGCCCTGAATACAAGAAAACCACCTTTGCCATGCACAAGCGCACACAATTCTTGACAGGCATTCGCAATCCTCAAGCACAATGCCGGGTCTTTCGCGTCGGAGCCGTGCGTGGGAGCCCACATCAGTGGCTGGGGCATTTTGCCAATGGCATCAGCAAATTAAAATACAGATAATAAATTAATAAATACTGGGAGAGATTTAGGCTACATTATCATACCGCAAAGCTACCATTTACTCCTCAATCTGTGAATGACATGCCGACATGCCGCGAATGGGGAATGGAAAAAATTGATCGAACTTGTTAAAAAAAAAGGTTAGGGTTATGGTAAGGATTAGTGTTATCGTTAGAGCTTGGGTTGGATTAGGTTACAGTCAGACTTAGCCAACAAATAAATAAGTACATAAAAAAAATAAATAATTAACACGATAGCCAAAGCTTCTCCATCAGCAACGACGGTAGACCGGTCGCCATCTTGTAAGCATAACAGCCGCGAGGTTACGTCACATCAGACCAATCGCAATGAGCGCTTGTTGAGGAGTAAACGGTAGATTTATATCCTCTAGGTCCATCAGCGCCTCAGTAGCAAAAAGGTCTTATTAATGTCACGCAAAAAGAAGATTGATGTTTTGACTTATCGAGACGGACTCACAAAATCGCTGACAAACCAAAGTCGCACACTTTTCCAACAAATTAAGTGTAAGACTTCAAGACGCAAAAATAAAGCTCACTCAAAACGAAGCGTAGACATTACCATAGCCAACCTTATTTAATTTCTTCCCTTCAGTAGCCTAGAAAAAGCTTACTCCTGCTTGATAGACCTTTATGCTAATGGAAATCTTTTAGACACGATGCAATTAGTGGGAAAAATTGTTTTTGTTGTTGTTGTTGTTGTTGTTGTTGTTGCTCGTAAACCATAAACAGCAGCAGCGTTCGTGAGCTTAAGCTCTGCAGCGTAATAATAGGATCTAAATAAACATACATCTGTGAACGCGCAACAGTTATAAAACGCGGTAAGCTTTGCCTCTTCAGCGTAGTCATTTGCTTACGCACCACCGGTCACCAGGTCCAGCCATCTTCAAATATGCATGGGAATTTCCGTATCAGGCGCTAAGCCACTACAGTATCAGGGTAAAGTTTAAGTAATAGCAGAGACCTATAACTCCGTAGCATCCCCGATATTAGCTCCCGGCTGGAACACAACAAGCACTGCAAGATTCGCTCTAGCTAGCACTACTCTATCGCGGACCAAACTGCCAATACCAACGTCGTTTTTAGTAAAGCTGCCGTAAGTCGGTGATTACCATCTAATCCATTAATCACCAAGGTCTATTGGGCACTAATGAAATTCTCCTCGCACTGACTGGAAGTATGAGGAAAAACGTCTAATTTAATACGCGCGCCATCGTATAACTGGTGAATGGTCTTGCGGACAACAAGGTCACACGGATTCAAAAACCAAACAACTCCTACGACATAATGGTCTTGCGTAGATAAAAATCATCCGGAGACAAACTGATGGCAACGACTGCGTCTGCAAAGGCCTGGGAAGCTTGGAAAACTTGAACAGTGGGAGACACATTGAAGTTTTCCCGCTCGATAGGGCTTCTGACCAATATCCGGGGGTGCTGGCAAGGGTGGGGCGGGCAAACACAGTAACGAGGGGCTAGGCTACCACAAAGGTGGTATCACGAAGGCCGATTTTATAAAATCATTATACGATGAAGAGCATATATAAGAATCTAGTGGAGATCAAGCGGTATGCGAATAAATTTCGTTCTTAAAGGATCACTTAAATTCGGGATCAAGAGGCGAACTATTTCAAGTAAGTTCCTGAAATCTTTTCACATCAGCTACTGAAGTTTAAGATTGACGCGAACGGAACAACTCTTACGACGTGCGGTAGTTCAATATCTTAGGCGACGTGCTAAACGCAGTACAAGTTCAAGTACGTTTGTTAACCTCCCAATGGTTTCTCAAATACTGATCCTTTGACGCGCTACTTCTGTTTTGATATGAATTTCATTTAGGGATGAGTATGTTAGACTTATTACTTAATTTACTCCTGCACCTTCCCATTTCTTTTCTGCCGTTGCAAAGCTAGCCGTGCGATTCTTTGTTAAGGTGCTACTTCTTATCTATTCTAGCTGGACTTGGCTTAAGTTTCTATTACATCCCTCCGTATGGTTTCGCTTTAGTTTAAGTGCTATTTGGACCGCCAACAAGATAACTGGTTAATTCCAAAGCGGTGGTGTATAAAGTGGCAGCGCAGTAATCGATTATGACCTGCAAAGTGGTGGTGCAGAAAGTGCCGTACCGCTTCTCTTGCCTGAAACACCAATGGTGGACTTAAATATAATGGTAAAGAAACTAGGTCAATAAAGGGGATCCTCAACTGTCTTATGAGCTAATTTCAAGCCGACAGACATGCATTTCATTTATACACGCAATTCTGACTCTTCTTTGCAACGCTCTGAGTTAAAATACAAGCATACTTATTTTTAGCGGTGAACGGAAGAGTTTAATTTCTTCTAACCCGCGGTAAATGAGATCAATAAAATCTCAAATCATGAACACACCCTTCCATCGTTCAGATCGTTAATGATTTTGACAAGTCACAGTCAAATGTAATCATGCAGCTAAATGAGTGACAATCAAATACGGACCCGCTCTGAATTTAGACAATTGTCATAAAAGTGCAGAAAGATCTTTTTGGGAAGGACTTTAGTAGAGAACGTCAACGCATACAATAAATTTTTATTAATCTCAAACGTTTCGGCTACTGCTGTAGTCTTCAAGATTCAAGATTCAAAATTCAAGAATTCGTTTTTCCCATCGAAATTAGAAATACATACGAATACATAGACGTAATATAGACGGGAAGGAGGGCTCTTCATAGCAATGGAAAATAAGTAAAGACGATAAATATAATCCACAAATGAATAAATGTAATGCAATGTAATGTAATCTGCATCATATCTAAAAATCTACATTTCTAAAAAAAAAATAATACAAGAATTAATACAAAGGATAAACGAAATCCAAACAATATGCGTCTAGACTAAGATCCTAGCCCTGAAAGAGTAGCACACTCTGATAGCAGATTTAGCGTACGCACCACGTAATGACCACATGAATGATGGTGTTGAATATTGTGTGCCACTTTCTCAACAGCCGGAACTATAATATCCAGATTTTTCTACGATAAGTTAAGAGCCAGCTTGCAGTGACGAGCTTCGCCTGAATTGCTACCTTTAATACGTTGGTGCAAGTGCGTAGTTGTCATGGCAACATTGTTGCGAGTTGCCTCTAGCTACCACGCTAGTACCTAGGCTCCTGGCAGGCGCGGCCATTAAAAAAAAGCGGTGTTACTAAGAGCAGGCAGAGAGAGAGAGATATAGAGTGAGTCAGAGATAAAGAGAACGAGATGTAGGATGAGCATGCGAGAAGTGGAGATAGCAATAGCGATAGAGAAAAACGATTGTATTCGATAAAGGTTTTATTGATTTGGTCTGAAGTCGCGTCACGGCCCTTCACGTAGCCGTCACAATGATCACATCGAAAATGGAAGACAACGCACAACTGGCTTAAAAGATGCTTCCGGGAGGTTACCCCGCACAATATTCAACACCATCATTCATGACCATCACCATCCACCATCACCAACACCATCATGCAGATGCCCTTCATTCGAAATATGAGTCAAACGCTAAATACACAACCGGACGATTACAGGGATAAGGTCTTCGTCTAGATGTTTACGATGATTGGATTTCGTCTATCCTTTGTATGAGTTCTTGAAGCTCTTTTGTTAATAAAGATTCATTGTATGACTTAGCTTTCGCAATTATCTTAATATTGAGGATATGTTTCTACAAACCAGCGATTGTCACAGCATTGAAACTTGTGTCTTTGAACCAGCAGTTACCGGTTTGAACGATTCGTCACAAGACTTGTGCATAGTCGTAGACAAAGAACAACACTTTTAAGTTTCGACATGTTTCGACTATCCCATAGTCATCATCGGGAATAAAAGGAAAATTCGTACAAGACAGTTCGTTTATATAGGCAGCAATAAGATACCGCAATAAAAAGTTCCTCACCAATAGGAATCATCCTCCATCAATTACGGTAACTAGCCTACCAGGTCTCAACCAGTTGGACTAGTACAGGAAAACTGCATCCCAGGCCAAAGTTACATAAAAAGCGAAACGTCGTCATGCCTAACCTAAGCATTGAGTTCCGGCTTTTCCTCTGCGATACGAAGCGCTTCCTTCATTTTGAGTGTTGCTTTAGTCGAGTCGTGGTTAATTATTGCGAAGCAATCGTGGTTGCAGAGTGCTGTGCAACTTTCCGATTCTCGCAGATGCTGTGAGATTGCCGTTGCGCAACGGTCGACATTTAAGTGTTCAGCTACTCTTGTCCAAAGGTGTCGGGGCGTGAAACCAATGTACTTGGCATTACAGCCAACGCAAACAAATCTATCCACTACGTGGAACCATATCCTTGCTTGAAAAATACGAACCAATCTTTAATGGAATGAAAACAAATCCGATATCAATATCGTTACAGTATTTCCGGATTACTTCCTGAAATCTTTTTTTTTTGTCAGGTGCGAAGCTTTACCGATGTATGGTAATTTATGGCAATGTATACTTTCTTGTTTTCCAGTGCTTTTAGGCAACTCTTCTCTGTTATTGCTAGGTAAATAGTTCTAGTTGATAAAGGAACGGGTAATTATGTCCAGGAGATGTTTTGGGAAGCAGTTTTTCTGCATGAACTCGTGAATTTTGCTCACATCGTGATGGGAACCGAGCCATAGTTTATTTATGCGAAATGCTCTGTACAACAGACATCGAATTAGCCCAACTTTGTATGAGAATGGAGTGAAGCTTAAAAAATTCGTATACAAGCCAGGTGATGACTTGTGGTATGCTTGTATCGTCACGGTCGATCCACAGTGCTCAAGAAAGGTATCAAGAAATGGCAGACGGCAATTCGCTCCGCGTTCAAATGTGAATCTAATATTGGGGTGCTTTTGGTTAATAAAGTTGTAAAATTTATCAGCATCTCCTTTGCCGTCAAACACACAAAAAATGTCATCAACTTATCGTCGGTAAACGACAATCTTGCACGCATCGAACTCATGAAGCCACCTACTTTCGTGATGTCCCATAACGACATTTGCTCAGGTTGGTCCCAATGGAGAAACCATTGCAACACGAGTTAAAGGTTTGCAAAATTAAACCTTAATCAACACCACATTATACTAGCAGTGCCTGCCAACTAGGAACGCCTCCACGCGGCGGTCGGTGGGCAAGCAGGGTATGTGACAAATTTTTTGAGGCTACCCTGTTTGGCGAATCTCCTAAGAAGACCTAACCAGCACAGTACGACATCGTCGCTCGCTGGGAAGGTCTTCAAGAAGAGTGTCTCCTGGTAACAGAGGACAGTGCGATGTCAGCTTTACGATCGTTGGAGCATCGACTAGCCGTCCGAGCCTCCCTTTGAGGGCACGTATCAAGCTCTTTAGCTCCTTGAGAGGCTCAAACAATATCCGACGACTGGCCTCATTTGCTGTCACCGACGATCGATGGACTGCGCATCCGGGGAAACTCCCGGCTCTTCACCAACAACAACAACAACAACATTAGCAGTAACATTTTCTTAAATTGTGGAAGTACAAAAATATGACTTAATCGGGGCAGATAGCAGCTCCAAAAGGGCTAATCTCGGTGATGCAAACTCTCAAATTACTGCAAGAATAAAGACAGGCCATAACTGGGACTTCAAATGCCCCGCTTACGTCCTACTATTGCGTCCGTTCGTATGAACACAGCACGCGCTAAAAAGTATCCCTGCTTACCAATGGAATATATTTTAGAAGGCATAACCATAATATAATCTATTCCTTTTAGCACATACGTATATCAAAGCAGCGGCATCTAGAAGGAGAGCATGCTCATACAATAGATACAGGAGCAACAGTGCTTACCTCAAACAGGCCATCAAAGAATCTATTAGCCACAAGAACGTATAGACCCAATTTCGCAGCAGCTGGTGCAAGCAACACCATGACAGCTGCTCCAAGCAGGCCAACAGCAAATACGCGCTTTCCTCCGAATCGAGTCGTCAACAAGCCTCCAGGAACCTGAGTGATCATATAGCCGTAGAAGAAGGAACTCAGAGCGTAACCTAAAAAGGCAGAGATGAGGTTTTAATGTTTACACTGAACGAGAAAAGAGAATAGCTGAAAGAGACCGACAAATGTATAGCGCACGCACAAAGTGGTCGGTCGCTTACTCAATGCGTTAATGTAAACATGTACCAGCAAAAAATACATACACATATGTATACATACTTATACTTATACACACATGCACACAAACACACAGGCAATCTCATACGCACATGTGTGTATGTATGTATGTATGTATGTATGTATGTATGTATGTATGTATGTATGTATGTATGTATGTATGTATGT
>QQSS02177864.1:0-14725 GCA_003687565.2 Craspedacusta sowerbii
GATTCGTTGTATTTCGTAATGGACTTGCCCAAGTCATGATTGAGACTATGGCGAGGACAAAGCCTTATTGTATTTGTGTTTGCATAAATATGCAGGTGATGGGTACAGTTGTAGAGTAAGAAGAGACACAAATTCGAGACTTGTAAATAGATATGTGGACACTGTCTTGTCTCTTGCAAGCCGAACCAAGTCACCGTGCCTCCAAAGCCTCAGTTAGCTACAAGCGCTGTTTGTATGAACTTGGGGTGACCGACCCGTAAGATAGGACGTGTGTGTGTGTTTTTGCTCGTGCATGCTTGCGGGATCGAGAGGGGACAGGGTGTATAATACACAAGGGCAGTACGTGTATTAGAAGTAAAAGCTGCCCTTCCGAACATGGAGGCCAGTTGGTTTCTTTGCATTAGATAAGGAATCTGGGTTTTGTCTGTTTGTGTCTTACTCACTTGCCTTCACAAGAGCTTTCCTGCTTTCCTGCTATCTACGATAGCTTCGTTTCATACTTCGGTCTATTTCACGATAAGTCTTTGCCGTTCTTAATCTCTCTGTTTCACTGTGCGCTTGGTCGCGGTCTTGTTTTGTCATTCTTCGCTTATCGATGAGGTACCACGTTCTTCCTTGGATCCATCGTTCCTTGTATGTCCCTTGTCTTAGCCCATGCACGGTTTCGGCACATTGTATAATCGCTCTTTTTATCTTGGACTATTGGTTTTCCACTTCATCTTCCTCAGCTAGGGCCTGAAAGCGGTTGCTTAGTTCGATCTTGAGCTGCTCAGCTATACCACGGTCTTTCAGACAGTCCACATCAAAAGAACTTGGCAGTTCGTGCCGGGTTTGTTGCCGCTTTAAACGGAGACGAAACTTCGATCGTAGGAGGTAGTGGTGCGAACCAATGTCCACCCCTCTGAAGGTTCTCACATCCAGAAGTGACGAACGCCACTGCTTACTGATGCAAGTAAAATCGATTTCGTTTATCTTTTTGCCATCTGGAGATCTCCAGGTCTTCTTGTGGATTAATTTGTGTTCAAAAAACGTGTTGCCGATCGAGAGCCCGTACCTCGAGCAGAAGGATACTGGTCATTGGTCTCATTAACTGACCCGAATGGAATCATCACGTGTTCAAGACCACGCCTGTTTGCGTTGATCTTAGCATTGAAATCGCCAATGAGGATGATGAGGTCGTGACGTGCAGTGTCGTATAAGACTTCTTTGAGTTGGTCGTAGAAGGCGTCTTTGATTTCCTCGTCTGCGTCCTCAATGGGAGCGTATATTTGGATAACCGTAGTTTGAATAATACTTGCTTGGAAGCGGGCCAAGATGATTCGGACGCTGACGGGTTTCAAAGTTGAGAGAGCTGATATTGCTCTAGCGGTCATGATGGGTCCAAGCCTTTGAGCGTGTTCGGTGTCGTGTCCAGAGTAGTGCATGGTCTTGCCCTCACTGGTCAAACGCCCACTGCTAGTCCAGCGCATTTCGCCCACTCCGCGTATGTCTTAATTGTAGTAGTCGAATTCCTTGACTAGTTGGGCTAATCTACCACACTGCGGGAGTGTTCGTTCAACCTTACGGGCTTTGTTCCATTGCCTTTATAAAAGAGTGACCATCTTTGCTGCGGATTAGTCTTTTTTGCTGATTATTTCTTACCGTTTCAGTAGCAATGGGGTTTTCACGGTTTCGGGTCGCTAAGACGACGTCAAACCTTCCTCCTTTCGCAGCCGGGCTTAGGACGGTCCATGGCGGAGTTTACTTGCCAGTTACTGCAAGGGCTTTTCTAGTGTCATCGGAAAACGTTTGTCAAGATTTATTCTGCTACACTGTCCTTAAGCTTCTGGTCTTCTTCTCTTAGTTTGACTTATAGCTGATGAATAGAAAATGTTCTTGACACTGATTCCATAACTCGGGCTTCAATCTTTTGGGACGGCCACCTTTATCGTCCGCATGACGTTGTTGTCCTGCGAACTCCGCTTCCTTTCGATCGTCATGCGAATCATCTTCCCATGGGACAGTGCTCAACCTTCGATAATTCCACGGGATATAGCTTTGAAATAGGTCTCTTCGTCACAACAGATTCGGTCTTAATTCTGGCGGAGCGAACAAACCCGTCTTTGCTGTAGTGTAGATCTGTGACCTTGGCCAAGGGCCAATGATCTCGCTTTTCCGTGTCCGATCGTACTTAAATGACATATCCTACCCTGATTCTTTTTTTGTATTACCTCGAATGTGGCATTGACTATGTCGCTCCCGAAGGAGTGATAGATATTCGCTCTCTCATCGGCACCAGATCTGCTTAAAAAGCAATGCAATGAACGTAAGTCTCTTGCTAACTCCTGTCGCTCTGACTGTGTGAACGGGATCAGAGCCCTGATCGTCGTCTATTGCGGCATTTGGAAGCCAAATGATCAAACGATCATGTAGTAAGTGTTCTGGCGTTAGTGGACTGAGGTCGTCTAGCACTGACTGTAGTTCGTCCTAGATGATTTTTCGTAGTACTTATTTTGTCGTTCCCATTAAATTCTCGTAAAACCCAACGAACCAGGGTTTAGCTTTGCCCCGAAGGACATTTGAATCCGTTGACTAGTGAAATATTGTTCAGATGCGCTGAGGAGAAGACTGGTCAGCAGGTCCTTAGCTGAAAGAAATGTTTGCACATTGTCCGAGATGAGATGCGTCGGCAGAAAATTGTAGCTGCAAACCTTCTAAAAGCGTTTAAAAATCCGTTTTCCTCTGTTGTCAGATGTGCAAAGAGTTCTAAATCTATTGCTCAAGTTGCCGCGCAAGTGAATCGGCACACATTTCCGAAACTGCTTATCAAGAGTGACACAATGTAATAATAGAGCGTCCCATTCATACCTTCTCGGTAGATATCTTGAAATAAAATCTTCAGCATAAAAATTATTCGACTAATTATCCCTAGCGGGTCAAAGTTTCTAGCAATTAGCTTCAACACAAAGCGTTGAGTAACTTCCGAGCTAGAGTTTATCTCCTTAAGCGCATTAAATTTAAAAACAAATTCGTCTAAGCTACCGTCCAAAAATAAACCAAGTACTTTATTTTCCGGCGCAACAGAAACGCCTTCGCTTGCATTGGTTATATAATCCGAAAAAGTCATTTCTTCGAATTCTGCCGCCTTAGATGCCGCGCATTCTAAGCCAATTTTGGCTGCTACCTGGCTGGAGTTTGTTCCAAACTTTCTTAGGTTTAACCCTTCTTCTCGCAGAATTTGTCGAGCCGACTTGCCCACAACTCAACACAGCTAATGACGTTATCCGCCCCAGACGTTAAATCATCTATATACATGGCATGCCGCCTTTCAGCAGTTAGTATTGGATGGCTACGCTCATACTTATCAAAATGGCAGTTTAAACTTGCCAACAAATAGAAGAGGCTGCAAGTGACTCTGTCGCGAAGCGGATCACTCTGTCGCGAAGCGGAAGACCCTTGGCGATGCGGAATTGGAGCAGAAAGTCACTTACGACTATCGGGGCCTTGAAGTTTGCCGAAAGGAACTGTTTGTCAATATTTGCGTGTTTTTATGTAGTGGTGATTGTGAGTTTAGTCAGTCCACGGATAGCCGCGCAGAAGAAAGGTCGCAAGACGAGGACAAGGAGTTATCGTCTTCTGTGAACCTTGGGTTGGGTCTTGGACGTCCCTCATAGGCGGGCTTGGGGCTGAGAAACTCAGTGTGTAGTTGGGTAGATGGGAGGGGAGTTTCTTAAGGGCAGCTCCACTGGGTACGTAGATTCACAAATTTATTGAACCTTTTCATGGTGACGGACTTCGAATACACACCTAGTTCATCTTGCTCAATGCTACAGCCTCCCAAAAAACTACCCAAATAGTTGAACTTGTCAAGGTCAGCTAGCGATTGGTTCTCATGGATCAGGGAATCGTAAGAATATCGCCACGCCTGATAAGTTTCCGCGTCCCGACTAAATTTGGGCAGTTCTAATTTCGGCAGTTTTAACCCGACCCCAATTCTCGATAGAGCTTGAACTGATTGTCCCACTTCCAGTCTCCGCCACTGAGCCAATGTATGACATAGACCGACCAGAAAAAAAGCCATAATCATTACCACCTATGCATTCATCTATTCTAAGAATGGCCTACCTAATCGACACTAATGCATGTGACGCCATACCTAAGCCGTCATTGATGTCGCATTTGTCCATATCTAAACTCAAGTCTAAAACGTTCTCATCTGATTATCTAATAACTTCAACCTTTTCTTATAAAAATCACGTAATTGAACTTAAGGTAATGCATTGCCTTTCAGAATAATATTCTATTATTACTTCATCAGAGGATTGAATCTTCATGTTTGCCGCATGCCTATTAGCGCCTCGCTTTTTCTTCAAGTACATAAGTTCCACAAACAAAATAGCAACAACAATAAAAGCAAGAATGTACGCCAAAAATTTCAAACAAACTTCAGGTACAGTTCAAACTTTGAATTTGACATGACCAGTGAACGAGGAGACTCCGACTTGTTGGACCATGTGCAATATTTATTTAGTGAGTACACTAGTTGCTCATTTCTCAAACCGATTCTTTGATATATAGAGAATTCTGTCGGTTATTTCGATTTGGGATCACTAGAAAGAAAACTGGAATAGCTGTTAGACTATATGTTCTAAACGCTACTGCTGCACTCAATCCGTCTCCCTTACAGTTTCCGACTTTATATATAACTTAACCATACCATGCCTACTCCAGTTTGTAATTATGCTTGTATTACACTAACATTAACTACGTACTTGTCAGGTAGTTTCCTGACAGCTTGTAAAGATGTTAGGATCCACCTACGAGATTGCCCGTTTTTCTAAAAATCTTGCAATATTTACAACAATAGTAGGCACGAGTCATGCTGCTTCTTGAGCAATGCGGATCTAGGAGTGTTCCATCATGAAGCAATCCATGAGGCTTCCATATACACAGAAACTTTAAGTCATAGGTTGAGAGCGCTAACTATAAATTTGCTGAAAATGTTCGTTAGTGCTTTAAGAGCTGCCCCTCCAAAGGTTCGTTTTGATTGACCTGTGTAATGTGATTCTGTGGAGTTATGGTGAGCGTATTCGTTATCTACCGCTGGTCCTGAGAGTTCTAACGGATACAGCCTTGTAATCGGTCGTGTAGTTGTAATGGCATTCCGAGTTCTGATTACTGCAGACCGGACTAAACCATCCAGACCAGTGTTAAGTTCTGTCACTTTAGCTAGTGACCATTTCACGCGTGTCAGAAAACACGATGACAATGTCACCAACCTTGATGATTTCATTAGTAGTGCCCTTCGTTGGAGAGCGCGCGTGTCGTTGGCTCACCAGGTGAGTATGGTGAAGACTAGTTCTGATGACGCTTGGTGTCCGAGTGTGCGTGGATTCTTCCAGCCCTTCCTTTCGTACATCAAAGTCCGGTAGAGTAGTCAGTGGTCGGCCATGTATCAAATGAGCAGGAGTGAGTGACATCGGATCGTCGGCGTCGCTGCTGACTGTTGTTAACGGACGATCGCTCGTCATGGCTTCTGCTTCAGTAATTATGGTTTGCCAGTCATGCTGCTGATCTGCCGAGTGTTTTCCTTAGTCCCATTTTCGTTATGCCGATAAGCATTTCGTAGAAACCTCCAAACCAGGGCCCTCGTTTCGCAATGATCTTGTGATCGGCGAGAAACTTCTGAAACGGCTTGGCTTGCAGGCTTTCTTCGATGTGCTTGGCTGCTGAGGCGAGCGTCGTTGCGTTGTCGGGTATAACTTGAGAAAGTGATCGCCGGTTGACGAATCGATAAAGGGCTCTAAGGAACGCATCTGTAGACAGATCTAGAACAATCTGAAGATGAATAGCACGAGTAGCTGCGCATGGGAAAAGGTATATATAACACTTGTAGTGTTTGGATACTTCGTTGGTTCACGTTGTCACGAGCATGGCTATTCCCAGGAGATATCACCCACTCGCAAGTTTGCACACACACACATATGACCTGTCTAAAGGATTGTTCGTCCCAAGTCCCAACTACAAAGCCTAGATGCACAATGGTTGCCTAATGCAGAGCAAGCAAGACTTGATCGGACTCACCTTCCTCTTTGTCGGGATAGAGCGCCTTTTCTCGTGTTCTTGCGACGAAAGAGAACTACTAACTCACTCGTTCTCTTTGCTTCACTACTCTCATACCAAAACAAAATTCCCAACTCATCTTATATAAACGCGTCTTGCAATAACATTGAATTACGATGTCCGCCGCTTTGACACAAAAATGGCAAACTTCTGAGCATTTGTCGACAGCCCCCTCGGCGCCCTAGTCGTCGAGAATCCGGCCTTTCCGTCACACGCCGCGAAGAAGACTAGCCTTTGGCAATACCGGTCATGTACAACAACGCCTCCACTGAATCTGCCTCTGATCAGATTCGGTGCTGTTTTTTCGAGTATAATGACGAAGATATTAGTTTAAAAAGATTAATCTGTACACAAAACGGTGAAGACGGAAACAGTGAAGACTACAATTAAAATTGAAAGTCCTACATACATGCTGCTGGAATCGTCTAAAGTCGCTGTCTCTGGCAGCTGCTTGGCTTGTACGTGATCTGCCGCCCGTACTCTTGCTCGATATCTTGCAAAGTTCTTCGTCAAGATCGTCGCCCTGATCGTCGTCACTCTCTTCTCGCCTCGTAGATCGTGACGCGATCGTAGATCGTGACGTATTAGCTGGTCGGTGGTCGATCGCACCGCTGTTCCGCTGTCAGCAACCTACAGGTAAACAGTCGGCAAGCAGCAGGTCGTCAGGAGACTTCTCCGATAGGCTTGGTCCAAAGGCTACCTCTGAAGCACACACAGACAATCGCTCTCTCTCATTCTCACTCATCTCGAGGGGATAGAGACACGTGACAGCACGTCGTGCTAGATTGCGAGTGCACCCTAACTTAACAAAAGCCAACCTACGCAACCCATTTTGACTGAAAATCAGTGTCTCTATTTTTTCCAGTTGCCAGTTTAAGCTCGACATTTGGTCATACACTAAGTCGACTTTACAAACACACCGCGAAAAAAACCGCTCATGTTACTTTAGGAATGGTGCCTGAAAGTAACGAGCAAATAATTTTGCGACGACTTGCGTGAAAAACACAACGGGTATAGCGCACTTCAATCATGTTAAAAGCGTGACTTTCAAACAACTTGTGACGATCAGAATCTTTCAGCAAAACGATTATAATCTCTGAAATTTACTGCGCCACGTCTCTATTATTGCAATTTGCAATACCTATTGCATCAAGTGACCAAGCCTGTCCTAAATTACAGACAATAAGCTCGACTTTAAAGGGTTCCTTGCCAAGCACATCAGTTGGAAAAACCATTACACTATGCAATGTCCAACTTTGTGGACTTTCCCGCTTGATGGGACCTGCCTCAGTACTTTTCGCACCACCTAAAGCCCCTTATAAATCCACATCTACTTGCACACCTACGCAATCACTAATATTAAGACTGATAAACCTTTTCCAGACAAATGCTTAACATTGTCCTTATAGCTAACATGGTCCTCGATCGGGGGCGGTGAAATTTCGGTCACACTACAAGCATCGACAATAAATTTAGTTTTATCCAATTCTCTGAACTTGACATCAATCGAATTACAGCCGCGGACTACTTCTGTATAATCATCCAATGCTTCGGTGGCCATAGACCTGTTTGAACTTGCCTGTTCCTGACTACTATGTTTCAAGGCTAAGGCTAAATGTGATCCTGCGAGCGAACTCACGCTTAAGCTTCTCTCTTGGACACTAGCGGTACGACGTGTCCCTAAAACTATACGATTGATAGAAGTAACGTTACTGTGGACCCTAATTGCTACGTCTGATGCTCCGCGGGCTTCGTTAACTAAATTGTCTTCTGTCACATCATCATCATATACGTGCGCATCGTAAAATTGTTTATCTAGTTCACGAACATTTTCAAATTGGGCCATAAGAACTGCCCTTAGACCGTCTCATTTTTAGGCGCAATGCAATTGTACGAAATCGCTGCCGGTCGCATCGGCAGTTAGGCAGAATTGAGATGCTATGCCATGGTGCAGGCAGTGCAGATCGATCGGTTATAGTTAGATTAGGACGCACTCGGAACCTTGTTGATGCGAAGGACGACGCTGATGACCAGCTGAGGGTAGCAATGGAGCAGACCGAGTGAATGATTCCTCTTTTTCGGGATAGAGCGCTTTTTCTCGTTTTCTCGCGCTGAAAGAGAACTACTAACTTACTCGTTCGGTTGGCTTCTCTACTCGCATACCAAGAGAAAAATTTCATCAAAACACATCTAATATACAAACTTTTTGCATTAGCATTAAATTACGATGTCCGCCGCTTTGGCACAAAAATGGAAAACTTCTGGGCATTTGTCGACAGTTCTCTTGGCACCCCAGTCGCCGACAATCCGGCCTTTCCGTCACACGCCGCGAAGAAAACTAGCCTTTGGCAACACCGGTCCTTCCACATTTACAATATACGTTAAATAACCCGTGAAACCGATGCCTGTGCCATTGAAAGGGGCGCTTCAAGTAATCTGCAGGTTGGGAGAGGGAGCTCGCTTAGTGGTGCGTACCGCCTACCTTGCAATTTAAGGCGTATGACACACTTCCGTAACAATTATTTAACCCTCTGCTGTGGTCTTGGGATCCTGAACTTTTGTGGGAAGTAATTCAAATGAGACTAGACTCCCGCTTGCATTATTTTGGAGGGCGCTTTCCGAATTACTAGGGTTGTAAATGCATCGGTAGTAGGGAAGCGGACGGATACTTCGTGATTAACGATAATGATGAATAGTCTAAATGATGTTTAGAACGTAAAATGCCAGCATTGTCAAGAAATATTCAATTGTCTCACTAACGTGGTAGACCGACCTTGTGTTTTTTGGTTAAAATGGCGACGTTGGATGTCTCGTATCCAATGCCGCTCTGCATCAATAATTTCCTCCGCAGAAATTATGGCAGGTGTTTGTTGGTGTGTACGTAGCCTTCGTACAAAGCGCTTGACTTGTGCGGCAGTTCAAAGCAATGCGTTTTCCGAAGAAATGCGATTGATATAAATAATTACAGGTATCCCTATTGTATCTGTTGAAATGCTTTTTGCTTGTCGAGTCGTCACAGCGCGCATCACTGGGCTATTTGCTCTTAATCTGTGGAAGCAGTTGTGAGAACAAGTTGTGGCAAGCGCGTGGCTTCTGTAAGCATGTTGTTGTTGGTGGTGACGAGCCAGGAGTTTCCCCGTATGCGCAGTCAATCGAGCGCCGGTGACAGCAAATAAGGCCAGTCGTCGGATGTTGTTTGAGCCTCTCAAGGAGCTAAAGAGCGCGATACGTGACCTTAAAGGGAGGCTCGGACGACTGGTCGATGCTCCAACGATCGTGAAGCTGACATCGCACTGTCCCCTGTCACCAGGGGACACTCTTCTTGAAGACCATCCCAGCGGACGACGAAGTCGTACTGTGCTGGTTAGGTCTTCGTAGGAGATTCGCCAAACAGAGTAGCCACAAAAATATGTCACATACCCTGCTTGCCCACCGATCGCTGCGTGGAGGCTCTCCTATTTGGCCGGCTTCTGTAAGCATGTTGCAAGAGCGTGTTTGGCACTGCAAAACTGTGGCGGTTTGCTCACTTGAGCGAAGGAATTGAGCTATGGTGAGCCATGCCACCATTAAGTAGACGTTTGAAGTTGATTAGCGTTTATGCCTCTTTTTAATAGATCGGCTGGGTTTTCGGCAGTGGGATAGTAGTTTTAGGCAATGCATTCGGCATTCGTTATTTCTTGAAGTCGGTTTGATATGAATAACGGCAGGGTCTTGTTGCACTGAATCCAATGTAGAACTACTTGGATATCTTTGAAGGGCTTCACTCTGAACTTAGCTATAGCTAGTTTGGTGTTGTGCTTGTGCTTTAAGTATGCGGCTGGTCCGTAAGCACACAAAATACATGAAGCTTGATGGATTCGTGTTCAATCTTTTGAAAGTACTGCCGACTGATTTTCGTCTCTATAAATGCGATTAAATCTGCTTGAATCGTTAACCATTCACATTAGAGAAGTGGGGAAAGTGGTTGATCCCGATTGTATTCGTTGATCCACAGCTGCTGAGTGAAAATTTTGGCTTTTACATGTACGGGTGAAAGCAACCCTAAAAGATCAAACAATGATGCTGCAGACTGTAAAACCGTGCGTTTGGTGAATAGCTGGTCAGGTGCCGTGATGCGTAACGTAGGATAGGTTATGTAGTCGTCGTCTGTATCCCACTTAGTGCCTTAAGTATTCACGATAGTCCCTGCATCGTTGTTCTTGTCCTGAAACGAAGCGCAACCTCGCTCTTAATAAACGATAATAAAACTATAGGGAATTCACGTGGGTTATCAAGTGCCTCAGCGAACGTAGTTCTAGCAAGCCCCACTCGCGCATCCAGTCGCAGAGACAATGCTGCAAGTTACAAAGACTAACCTTACTTTGTCCTAACCCTACCTAACCACCGCTTCTTCGCGAGTTCTTTTGTATCCAGCTATTAGTCTGGCACGTGCAGATATTTCAGGTAGTCATGGTGCGCTTGCACTTGCGGTACGTAGTAGCGAATGGGAGCAGCTATGCTAGGCACGATTATGGCAGACAAGTTAACATGGCCTTGGTGTGTCAGCAATTTGAGTGGCGTAACGGGGTAACTGGTGGGCTTCGTTGCGTTTTCACCAAATGTTGATAAGTTTATGGTTTCCGTTGAGCATGATGGGATGTGAATGTTCAAGCGTTGGATGTTGCGGAGGTAATAAATGTTCGTTGGGATCCCTTGTCGAAGAGAATGTTAACGCGTGCCTTCGTGTTGCCATATTTCATTGTGGGTCTTGCAGTTTTGAGCAATGTCGGGCCTGATGTTGGCGTCAGCGTGACGTGTGCGTCGTTATGCTTAGGCGCTGGATCGTTCTGTCTTGTAGGCATGTGAGCGTTGTGTAATAAGCAAATATTATCTATGCTTTTTCCCCCGGCAGTTGCGGCATGTAAACTTTGATGTACAAATTTTTAAGGCGTGTGCAGTGGATACGCAGTTTAAGCAAAGTCTTTCTTTCTTGAGAAGTTCTTATCTCTTTATTAAGTTAGTAACTGTCGTGCATTTTGCGCTGAGATGGCTTTGCGAGCAGTAAACACATTTAGTCGTTTGTCTGTCACTGAAGTTGTCACTGAAGTCCAGACTTGGACTCGTGGGACTTCCCGGTGAATGATCCCCAAGGTGACGATTGGAAGTTCAACTGTAACCAAAAGCCTACAAACGGAAACCAATGCGTTGAAGGCACGTGTAAATGTGGTCAGCCGTGCGTGACAGCTTATCGAGCGGATGTGTACTTAGAGAGGTTAAGGATTAAGAGGACCAAGCGCCGCTTCGGTGATCGATTTGTTGTTGAAGCACCGCATACTTTGATTTAAACGGCTAATTGTGCTGCTGCGATGGCTCGAAATGTTAAGAATCCGGCTCGATCTACCGTAGTAAAGCAGTCACTGAGCGAAAACGAGGAAACTATCTCAATTTCCTATTTTGAGTGACGGTTTGGAGAGCTGCAAAACTCCCTGGCGTCGAAAGAAGACCTCGCAAACTTGACGTCGATAATCAAACAGCAACAGAAAAAGGATCGTCGACCTAGAAAATGAGGTGAGCTCTCTTCACTCAAAAACAGAAAGAGGCGAGCAGTTTTCAAGACGATTATGCTTGAAAATTGATGGAATTCCCGTTAAGAACAAGGAGACGGCCGACGAAATTCGTACAGCCGTTTCGAAAGTCGCGAAGGAATGCGGAGTCGATATACCTGATTAAGTAAATGACAGCTCAAGGATATTGACCACGGAGTACCTCAGGGATCTGTTCTAGGCCCCCTACTATTCTTATTATATATTAATGACTTTTGGAATCGGCTGATGTTACATTCAAGTAAAACTGAATTACTACTGTTTCGTCCTAAAGGTAAGCCTTGCAACACAAGGCTAACGTTTAAAATTGAAAACAAAAGGATATTTCCGTCCAATAAGGTTAAGCATTTAGGCATTCTGCTAGACTCAAGACTATCTTGGCGTAGTCATTTTCCTGAACTTGCCAAAAAGCTTTCGAAAGCAAAAGGACTCTTGTCTAGAATCCGTCACTCTGTAGACATTGAAGCTATTAGGTCCCTGTACTACTCATTATTCCACTCCCATATGACATACGGATGTCTGGCTTGGGGGTTAGCTTGTAAGAAAGAACTCAATCGAATATCTAGACTACAGCAACAAGAGCTAAGATTAATCACCTTTTCTGATCATAGTACGCCTACGTCAGACTTATTCTCGCGTTCTGATATAGTGAAACTCGAAGACGTGATTACTTTAAACTTTTGCCTATTTATCCATGACTGGCACCTTAAAAGACTCCCCCTGTGTTTAATGATTTTTTCCTAATCTACTCGTCTAATAAGGTAACTCGATCTAACGAAGTATCAAAACTGTCAATACCAATAACAAAAACCGAGATGTACGGACACAATAACATCAAACATAAAGGTGCTGTGATGTATAATCAGCTACGCGACCTTAATGTAAGTATTTCCAGCTCAAGAGCAGTTTATAGGACGAAATTCGATCCCTTCTTGTAGCTGCGTATGCATAAAACATACTTCCTTTATCTTTTGAATTTGTTCTGATATTATTAATCTTTAAATGTTGCTGTTTTGTTTTAGAATGCAAGGCTTTTAGTACATGTAAATTTTAGTTGGTGCGGAGTGCGCAATCGATTACTCTGTAGTATGTTTATTTATATTTCTTGGCACGCTGAGTACTTTCTTTTCTACTTTATTAGAGGGAAGATTACCTGTTTATCAACAACTGCGAGTGTTAGCGGATCAGCTTTAGTTTTTGCTTATAGCAGGTTGAATTTTGATAAGCTCACATATGTTTCATCACCATATCTTGGTGATTAACTATTTTTTTATTAAACCATATACCATCTTTTAGTTAATCTACTATCATTCTTGTGATTGACAATGTTGAAGTAAGTTTGTGTTTCTTTTCGCTTATAACTTCTCGGGTGCCTCTATCTTCTCCGTCAAAGGTGATTCTTTACTATGCGTCTACCTAAAGTCTTTTGTATCTGCTAAAGAGGTTTTTAATTTGTTTTTTTTTATTATTTCGTTTGAAATTTATTTTTTTCTTATAAAATGCATATCCCGAATGTTTGATGCGCAATTTGATTACTGACGTACCCTATTCTTGTCGTTTCTATCACAAATCCAACTTCTCATGTTCCGTTTAACTGAAATGGTGACGTCCCAATCTTATTAGCTCCGGCTATGAGGATGTCTCCATCTCTTACAGATGCTCAAATGCTTGAATGGCAGTGTAGTTTTTTTTTTTATCTTTTTGCAAGCGCCCAAGTTACGGATTTATTAATTATTTCCTTTCTCAGTATTGCAATTTTTGACAAGGTTTTTGTTTGAGAAAATATACTCACTTCACTTCACTTCACTGGTAAAGGCTACGGGGGTGTCTACTGTACTTGCGAGGGGCCTTGCACTCCACCTTTTGGTAAATGTAACAACGACGAGGCGGGGACGTGCACATGCCAACCCGGAATGGTACTACGACTACGGGACGGATTACAAGGCCATATCCGTTGGAACTCTCAGCGCCAGAGGTAGATAACGTACACGCTCCTCCACAAGAATCACATGATACAGCACAATAAAAAAGAACATCTGGAGGGGCAGCTCTTATATAGCACTAACGAACATTTATCAGCAAATTTACAGCCTCTGACTTAACGCATATGTGTGTGTTGGAGTGTCATGGATTGCTCCATGACTGGACTTGAAAGTTCCCGGTTGCACAACATGCACCATGAGTCTGGAACAAACTATCCTGTTAAGGAAAATATGATTGCATCGGGTGATATTTTGGAAGCATTTTCACGCATTTGTATTTATGTCAGGAAATTACTTGACAAGTAAGGAGATTTAGCTTAATGGAGTCTTAAGTACATATTTGGAATGGGTTTGTTATGGCAAATTTGTGTATAAAGGCGGAAATTGTAAAGGAGACAGGGTGAGTGTAGAAGTAGCGTTGAGAACATAAAGTCTAACAAATATTCCAGTTTTCTTTCTAGTGTCCCCAAACCAAAGAAACCTACAAGTACTTCTCTTTGGTAACTGGTTCTTTCATCGAGACAACCTCAGACTTAAATCATTAGCCAACTGCGAATCCAGTAACACAGAACCCATGTTCTGTGCATTACAGATGCTCTCTGGCTGCATGCTTTCTAATTGCTTGCAGCCATGAGAATTTGTAACACCAGTGCTCAACGGTAGCTTAATAAAATTAAAAAAATAAATAACTAAATAACTAAATAAATCAGACGGCACCTGAGCAATGATAGTTACTTCCATTCTGCATCGCGCTTAAAATATGCACCATTTTCGACAAGTCCACTAAGCATACGAAGTAGTCGCTTCCCGATTATGCCTAATGGTTATCCATGAAAAGGCCACTGGCCTTCCGATTTTTTTCCCCACAATAGTAGAGGTCCCACCAATCAGCATTTAGTCTCGTTTTCGATCAGACAGGACTGGCGCTTCGGGTTCGCGTGCGTGGTGGCCATCTTGTATGGTCTCATCGCTCGCTCGGAACCTTACTTAATAAAGTATATTCTGATTGAAGCGCCTATTGTAATTGGGATGATCGACTTGTTGCTGGATGCTGAGGAG
>QQSS02177875.1:0-30798 GCA_003687565.2 Craspedacusta sowerbii
ATTCTTTTGAACACCCAGGTACTTTGCCAGTTGTTTGAACCCGACGCTTGTGATCGGGCTTCCCTGCCAGAATCTGTGGACTTCCGTCACCATCTTCATGGAGTCCTTCCCTTTGACAGGAAGGACGCGCAGGCTCTGGTATTTGGCTGCATTTAATTGAAGGCCCTTTTCCTGAAAGAATCGGTTACATTCCTCCATTAGACTCTCGGTTTCGAACACTGTCGGCGCAAAAAGCACTAGGTCGTCAGCAAAGGCTAACACGCATACTTTTTCGTTCCCGCTTTCATCCCGTAGTCCAAGGCATCTAGCCGCTGCAGCAGCTCGTCTAGGACCAGGTTGAATAGAATTGGACTAAAAGGACATCCCTACTTTACCCTGCTGAATTTGCGGATAGACCTCGTCTTTCGATCCTGTACTTTGATGTTCGTTGTTGCGTTGATGTAAAGGTCGCTAGCAACGTCACGGACGTCTTTCGGAATGCCTTTCCTGCCTAAGGCCTTGCGTACGCTGTCATGTAGTATTGTGTCAAAGGCTTTCGCCAGATCAAGCAGTACTACATTGAGCTCACGGGTTCGTTTCTTTGCTTCCTTAACTATACGTTGCAGCAGTTTCACATTCTCAAAACAGCCATCAATCGGCACAAACGCTTTTTCCCTCTCGTTCAAGGACACAGAATTCCTCAAACGTTTCTCCCATACTTTTGGGTACAGTCGTGCGATAATGTTGCTGATCGTCAGTGGACTCAATTTTGACACCAACAATAGATCGCATTCCTTAGGTATTAGTATCGTTCGGTTAACTTTTTCTTGGTCGGGAACACCATAGGCAAACCATGCATTGAATAGGACTGCTAGCGCTTCTACTGGCACCGACACTAGCTAGGGCCTGCTTCCCCATACCGTCAACTCCTGGTGCAGTATCAGACGCTATGTCTTTTATTGCTTCTAAGACTTTCTCTAGATGAGATAACACCAAAGTTAGTAGAACTACCTGGTTGCCCGTTGACAGCTGGGCTGGAGTCTGTGCCGGCGATCGTTTCCAACCGCGCGACGTAAGTCTTTTCGACGTCTTCAAAGTTGGGTGCGACCTCTATCTGATCGTCAAATTTGAAGGTGCCATCAAGGATTCGCTTGATGGTTTCAGAGCTGTTACGCTCATATTGCCTTTGGGCGACCTTGAAACGCTTTTGCTTTAGTGTGTTGTTCCTGCGCCTTTTCACGGGACGACGCGCCCAGACTCGTCTTAAGCTACCATTCCTGCGACGGCCCCCCGCTGCGTCAGGGAACAGTTAACACTTTACTAAGCTCTGGCTATACCTTAACGCCTTTTGGCAGTTCGCAGTTTGATATGTCCAAAAAAATCTTGGGTCGAGTTGGTGACACTTGCTATCCATGATGAGATGTGTTCAACAACGCGCCCCTTGTTTGCTATCTGTCCCGGGTCCAGATTTGCAGAGTCACTGGCTCCACTTCTGGCTCAGTGTGGGCTGTTAAGAGCTGAGCGATAATCTCCTAATACACCTGTCTTTTTCGCAATCTGAGTCACGGAACGGGTCGTGTGCAATTCTTGTAGGCCTTGATTCACCATACCCAAGTCATCGCCCGCACTAGGGAAACTTCCTTTTGTGCGATAGCAAGGAGCTCGTTCATTTCCCACTTTAAAAACTTTTTTGTCGGGATTGACGCATTATAGAGGTCAGGATGAATGCGTGCTAAATGGCCTGCCTAGCCTTGACCGTTTTTAAAGGTTCTGCCACACTCGCTACAGACGGCTGATCCTTCTTGGGATCGGTAGCTTTTGCGAAGTGTAGACATAGCCGCCGTGATCTTTTCACCGGTACATCGGGTTTCTTGCCGCCCAACAGCACCAGAGTATTTTCTTGTGAAACCGCAAGCGCACACAAAGTATATCTTATCAGCCGCAACTTGGTGCTTTGTCATAAGGTGTTTTTTTTTTATTTCTGATGGACTCTGAACTATTTCTGTACATGCCGTGATGGGACATACTACGTTGTCCGGGTGTGTTACAAGGTCAGTGTTGGCTAAAGTCTCATCAATTGCTTCATTCCTGTAATTGGAAAAGGACTCGTCGGCAACTGTTTTTTTTTTTCATTTGTCGTGGTGTAGCAATTGAGAAAGAAACGGAACTCCGAGGTGCTAGCCCAGAGCCCTTTGTGGTCATTGCACAAGTTATTGCTGGTTACCATGGAGCCCCGGATTGGGTACCGGACTTAGCTATCCGCGCAGCTTGCCACGGATCAACCCCCAGGGTTTATAATCGGTTGGGGGGGGGGGGGCGCGCCTCTGCCTTAAGCTTCCCTGCTAGGCGTGTTACGGCTGAAGCAGATAACCGCACACCAGGCAGGTACTAACAGTGGCAGCTTCGAGGAGGCAGGCAGTAGACGACATCAGACCCTAAACATAGCAGGACGCCACGTCTCCCGAATGGCAGAGGAGCTCCGATGATTGCAACCCGAAGTCCCTACACGGATAACAGGATTGGACAGTCTCCCGGCTGAGATTGTATACAAGCGGAGATAGTTGTGGCTTTGCAGCTATGGCGCGTAACACAATTGGTCCCTAGCGTTAGCATTGCTACCATCGGTAATAAGGTAAGGGTCCCTCTTCGGGATGGGTATTTTTATCTGTAAGCCTGCAATCCCAAATCCACCTGCCATATGGCTTGAGTGAAAAGCAGCTATAGGGGGTAGCATGTGCCAGGTGAAGCCAGTGGCGGACTGCGCCCCGAACCAGCCTGCCAATGTCTGTGTGCGTTCTTGCTGAGATGTTCGCTATATGGCTACTTCGTGAGTGAGAGTGAGTAAGAGGCGTGTGCGAAGTATTTTTGCCTGCTGTTCAGGTTTGATTGGTTAGATTGAACAGGCTTGTACGCCGCCGCTGGGTTGCAGACCCCACTCTGAGTCCTAGGTAATCCTTCGCGTGCATTCCCTGTTCGTGAAGCGAAACACCTCGTTCGCACTCGGAAGTCCTATCAGCGATACCGAGTTCGGGTGCGGGATTATCCTGGCTACCTAGGAAGGGGTGTATTTGTTGATATGCTGCTTTCTGCTCCAAAAAGGCAGAAACTCGTGAATAGGCGAAAGGCAAAAGGCTGTTTATGTAGAAACTCTGCGTGCTTGTGCATACAAATTCAACCAATGCAACAGGGTTGTACGCCTCGACCCTTAGATAGCACCATGTCCTTGAAAATTCGTACCGTCATCTCACTGAAGTTGTTTGTGTTATGGCCCCTGTGAGCAGGCGTCTTCCACGCCAATCGCCACAACTCGGGACACCCCCAGTACTTGGCGACCCTTGCACAGCAGTTTGGGTGCATTTTTGCAGTTATTGATAACAAGGCAGCATTGTACATTTCCAAAGCCTGGTCTTGCAAAATCGTGGCTAAAAAGGATTGGAATTCACCAATCATGATCTTAGATAAAATTTGATAACAAATTAATAACACAACCTATGTAGTACGAATCATATTTACGAATACATACAAGCTTTATGAAACCAGGTAGTACTATCAACAATGCTGATACCCGTAGGTCTAAACAGTACTGCAGCCTGCCAAGAATGAGCATATAGCAAACGCATGCAGTACCTGTCTGTCATCTTTGCTGATGTTATTGTGAAGCTTCCATAACCAGCGCCAGTGAGCTTGCATCATATGAAAAATACATATTCTTATATTGGTGCCAGGCCATATAAGATGAAGTGCCTTCTGTTCTGTTTCACTGTTGTCACAGAGGAAAACCTCGGGTGCAACACGACCACCAAAGAGAGTGCAGTCGTACCTATGCTTGGATACCAATTGCCACTGCATAGTCTTGTACACATTCTTCCTGAACTTGGAAAGCACAAAGAAAAAGTGCAACATGCGCTCAGCGCATATGTAAATTCATAAGAAAAGAAATAGTAGTGTTTGAGATTCAATAGAAAATACACACAAAAACGTGATCCTCGACATAGCGACGTCAGCAACTTCATGTATTAGACGATTTCTTGGCTATTCCCATGTATTTACATCAATAACATAAGCGCGTGATACAATTAAGCGAGACTCGTAAGGTGTTAAAAGAGTAAAAGTACTTAATGATGTAAAATTCACAAACACATTTGCTCTTGGCAGGAAGCTTGACCCGCTAGAAAGTTAAGATCGTGGGATCATTTCGACAGGTTAATGTTCCTTCCGGATTGTTGACTAAGCTGCCTGGTGCGATATCCTCCCTCGAGGTTAATTATACATAAAATTTGCTAGGTCTTAATGATACATAAAATGGCTAGTCTTTCAGAAGGTCAAAGTTGATTCCCAGGTACGTGAAAGTAGAGTGTTGATCGATGAGACGAGGAGGTTCATTGGAAAGGAGGAAGTGTGTTTTTCGATCGAAATAATCCAGCTACGAAAAACCGGTTTTTCGTAGCGGGAATGAGTCGGACAGCAAAAGATTTCTTAGAATTCAGAACCAAGGATCTGGATTTGAAGAAGGCGGTGGAGTGCTGCAGAAGTTTGTCCATGCCCGGCTTGCTGGCGGATATCAGAATGACATCGTCAGCAAAGCCGAGTGAGACGATAAGATGCGGACCGAGCTGAAAACCAACTCAGGTGGAAGAGAGTTCAGAAGTTCGTCCAAAACCATGTTGAAGAGGAGAGGAGATAAAGGGGCGCCCTGTTTGACGCCGCGCGTCATCCTTGAGTTAAAGCACGAGGAGGAACCGGCAGAGATAGCAGTCAGGCAGTTAGAATAGGAGATCAAGTATAAGAACGTTCTCGAGGCAGCCGTCGACCGTGACGAAAGCTTTCTGACGTTTGCTTAGCTTTATGCGATTCTGTAAGCGAGAGGCGAGAATACGATTAAAGAGGTGGCAGATAACAGATGAGATTGTGATGGGGCGCCAGTTGGTCGCAAGATGCAGGTCGGATGTTGTCTTGGGGATTCGAGAAGGGCGGAGGAGCTTCCAAGAAGAAGGGATGTTGCCATGTAGTAGAATGAGATTCAGAAGTGCAGTAAGATCTGGAGGGGGAGTTAGGCGGAGGTCAGAGAGACTAATTTGATCGGGTCCAGATGCAGATGGAGTTGTGGTTGATAAGTTGTGGGAGACTTCTTGCAATGAGATGGCAAATTATAGGTCGATAGTAGGGCCTGCGGGAGTATGGGTTCATCATCCGGGGGGCTAGGTGATTGATAGAGGGCCCTGTAGGTAGTATCAATTTCCTCGTCGGATGGGCAAACGTCAGGCTTGTCCCCCTCTTCGATGAGGTTACAGAGCATTCTGCGGTTCTGCCGCCAGCTTCCCCTTTCCTGAGAAATTCGTAGCCCAGGTTAGAGTGACACTGCGGCGAAGCAGCGCGCTAGGTGCTCAACTCGAATTACTGTTGCAGAGGTGCGCGACTTTCTCCCACACAATTACAGCATGGCCTGTGCAAAGCACCATTGCGTGACTCTCGCCGCTTGGAGACTGTGTACTTGTGACCGTGTCAAAGCAAAAATCCATACCAAATAACCGTTATATAAGCAACAACAAAACGCGAATATGAAAGCCAAGTCCAGCCACCCCTCGCAAACGCGATTATGTGTCAATTGCATCAAAAACTTCATCAAATGAGTCGCCACGTATATCTGACATTCTGGCGTCGACCCATCCCGACCGTCGACTCTTCCGTGAAACAGTTTTTCATTTTGGAGATTCTGCCTTCGCCCGGCCCGTCAGTTCTTGAGCGCACTTGAACGCATATCGCGTTGCAAGTACTTGACCATGTTTCTACTGCAGTGGATGAATATATAATTTTTTTCGTAATTCACATTAGGAAGGTCTGAAAAGCTTCCCCTTTTCTCAGAAATTCGTAGCCCAGTTGAGAGTGACACTTGGGGAAAGTGGCGCGCTAGGTGCTCGACTCGAATTGCTGTTGGAGAGGTGCGCGACTTTCTCCCACACCGTTACGAATTGGCCTGTGCAAAGCACCATTGCGTAACTCCCGCCGCTTGGAGGCTGTGTATCCGATGGTTGGGCAAGACCAAAAGGTCTTTTTATTAACGCGTGTCTTACACATACCCCTTTTCGGGATGGGTATCCTATGCACTAGCTGTGAAAATCATAAACTGTATCACAAAAGAGTAGGGAAAAAAAATGCATGTACTGTAGACCATCCTCAAGGCAATATGTCGTACAAGTCAATAGGGGCATGGTGCTCCGACCCCTTACGCTGGTTACAGAGGTGCGATACCCGGCCAAACCAAAGCACACATAGAAAGCGAAGGGAAGGAAGTAGTAAGGAAACGGCTAGGCGGACCAAGCAGTTAGGTGAGCAAAAAAAAAAAAAAAAAAAAACAAAAAAATGAAAGAAATACGTTGGCCGCACGTAATCACACTAAAACGCAGTATCAAATTAAGTAGGTTAAAATACTCATCCACGAGGTTAGACGTACTAACATCAGTGGGTATAATAGAAGAATAAATATCGCAAGACATACATAAAACTAGGCCATGCAAAAGAATCGCAAGATCAGAAGAGTCCTACGCATTGACAGTACGACGAACTCATGTCTGTATGCCGAACCAGCTGGTCAAATCGTTCCAGGAGACCGATCTTTATTCTACCAAGTGTCAGACGGTACGCAAACCGAGGGAGTAGATGTGATCGCAAGAGAAAAACTTTCTGCTGGGGTTTTAGCTGTGCACGGCGGAGTTTTTCCAACGGGATTGAGAAAGAGTCGAGATTCAGAGATATTTTGACAGGTGGATCATAGTTAATGCCCAGGTACTTAAAAGGATTAGAGTGGTTGACAAGGCTTGGAGAGCGGATCCCGGCAGCACAAATCATGGTGAACGACCTACTACCACGATACGGTTTTTTTTACCGACGGAACTAGACGCATAACAAATGACTTATGGACATAAAGTTTTAAGCTACGGATATTAATTTCTCTTGTTTGGGCACCACCAACCGCACAGGTTGTGAAAGTGCCTACGTACATATTAATGATTACTTGTCGAAAACTTTCTGCGACGCCTTGTCGACGTAGTGCCTTCTCGATACTTTCGTGCAAGATGGTATCGAATGCTTTTGAGAAGTCCAACAAGACAACATTGAGCTCCTGTTGCCGTTTTTAGCTGTTTCTAACAAGCTCTTGCAGGATCTTGGCGTTAACGTAACAGCCATCGATAGGGCAGAACGCTTTTTGTCGCTCATTGAGCTTGACAACTTTCCTCAACCGTTTATCCCAGCATTTAGCATACGCGCGCGTGAGGATGTTTAGCAGCATTGCCGCGATTGCCATCTATTTCAATCAAGATCGTTCAATTCACTTTCTCAGCACTCGGAATACCAAACGCCCGCCATGCATTGTATATTGCCACAGTCAACGACGCAGGCAACTCTTTTATGATTTTAACCAGAAGAGCATCTGGGCCAGGAGCACTACCTTGGTCCATGTCTGCTATAGCTAAGGCGATTTCAGCAGCATTGAAAGGTGGAAAGTTGGCTTAATCGCTCAGTAAGCCTTGCATATGGGGTCCCGAGTCTTTCCGCCAGGCTCTTCGAGACGTGAGACGTACATCTCCTCAACGTCATCAGTTGCCGGATATATATCGTTAACAGATTTGTCAAATTTGAGCGTATCAGCAAGCTTCCCATCCAGGATTCTGTTAAGGATGTCAGACTTATTGCGCTATTGAGCCGCTGCACCAGCTTAAATTGCCTTGCTTTCTTCGTCATTTGGTCTTCGCTTGTTCGTGGTCTTCCGTCGATTCCTACAAAATCTTCAGAATCTTGGTCGGCCGCAAACAGCTTTGGAGAAGAGAAGGCTTTTGGTGTTAACCCATTCGTCTATGCCATTTGACAAACTCTCAATATAAGCGCGTATTAGCATCGTGTTGCTGTCGCCACAGTTTACATTTAGTGCTAACCACTCAGCAACTGCGTCCTTAGCAACATGCTCGAATGGATTTAGACTTGCTACTTCGGGTGGTTGGTCAGACCACGGCGTATTCGTCTCACAACGGGCCTGCTCCTGCTCCACTTCAAGAGAGGCTAAACCGTCGCGATAGTTTGTTTATTTACGTATTGTAGCAATCTTTTCAAACTGTTTGGCACGAGTGCATTTCATGCAGACGCTGGTTTTTCTTTATAGTTAGCCCTTGTCCTCGAAGCATTAACTCGCATGACGTAAGGCCTTCTAGCTCATTGACTTCCCATTTAAAAACTTATTTTGTTGGTGACGTTTTGGTGTAAGCGTCTTTATGATCTCGAGCGACATGTACGAGCAGGCCATCATTGCTTGCAGACGACGGAGTCGATTCCACTCACGTGCAGCCAGTCACAGGGCAGCGCCGCGTTAGCTGCATAGTTCACTGACAAAACTGTGTCTTTAGCACAAGACACATTCACATCGGTTCTAGACTTTATCGACTTCGCAGCAATAGTTTTGTAGAACCACTCGAGGTGCTGGCTCGAGGGCCCTAAGTGACATACCTGGATTTGTTATGGCTCGTTCTCATAGAGCCCGGATTGGGTACCGGACTTGGCTATCCGCGCAGCTTGCCACGGATCAACCCCGCGGTGTAAAATAGGTGGTGGTGGTGGTGGTGGGGGGGTGCCTCTGTCTTAAGGTTCCCACGAGGCGTGTTACGGCTGAAACAGACAACCGCACAGCAAGCAGGTACTAGCAGTTGCAGCCACGAGGAGGCAGACTCTTGACGACATCCGACCCTAGAACATAGTAGGACACTATGTCTCAATGACATGGCTCCTCTCTAGTTCAGAATGACGGCAATACCGTTACACATTGGCTAGTGCAAAGCGCCATTGCCCTACTCATGCCGCTTGGAGCCTGTGTAGCCGATGGAATGGCGAGACCAACAGGTCTCAACTAAGTAGATGACGAGGCATTTGGCTATTTTCGTATGTATTGGACATACTCCTTCCCCATTTTTGGACGGGTATCCATTTAACATGCCACATTGCAACACAAAGTTAACCACGAAAACAGACTCTAAACCATAACGAACAACTATTGACATCGGACAAGGCGCCTAGGAACGACAAGATGAACGTGCGGTGACCCTACCCTCTACCTGGGTTACAGGCGTGCGTCCCCGGTCGCTGGATTACCGCACACTCCCGGTCACATACATCACAGAATCTCAAGCAACAACAAAGGCTGAACAAAGAAAAAACGGGATGAAGGCCGCAAGGGAGATCAAGCCAGGGGACCGACAAACTACAAGAATGAGCAGGTAGGAGACAGACTAAACGCAAGACCTAACGCTCGTACCAAAAATTCAGAACACCAGAAGTACATAAACAGGCACTTTCCAATAGCCTAAGCCTGGCATTTAGAGGAACTCTAGTGCTACACATTACTATACATACGTCACATTATAGATACGTCGCGTTACAATAGGCAGAAAATGCGCCAGATGCGCAAGTTCCAATCCATACTAAGCAACACGAAGTCCAGTCGGCGTGACTTCGCTCCGGCTAACTGTAGCACTCTGTCGTGAAGCACCCGCGGCTTGACACGACAAACGGCAGATGACTAACGGGTTTCTGACCGTAGATCGCACATAGTTATGCCTCGAGGGCAGGTATGTGGTACTTTTCTTATTTGAAATCAGCACACGCTGTAGTCCACCAGGTGAATCGCAAGTAATGATAACATCAACAACATAAATGTTACCAGGACCAACAACGATCAAGTCCGGCTGGTATAGCTGTCCAGCCGCCACAATGCGTGGCTCCTTCGATACCGACAGCTCCTTGCGGTCTACAAGCAGCGTTGTGAGCGTCTTCAGGACAGCGTCATGTCGACGGACACGAAGACCGTGGGTAGCTGTGCATTTTTGTGTGACATGGTTTAACGTTTCGTCTGCTACGTTGCAAGGGCGGCATCGCTTTTTGCTCGGACGGCCACGGGATGATGTAACCCGCGTGTCGAGGAGCTTGACGAGATCACGGAATGCCCGGCCGGCAGGAGACGGCGACTCGCCGAGCATCCATGACTGACCAGTATTGTTAGAGGCGAAGCCGGCTAAAGCACGTCTATCAGTGGATTCGTACCAGCGGTTCCGCCAGTAGGCAGCAGGACGAGCGATGGCCGATGGACCAAGATGATTTAAAATAGACAGACATTTAAGACGGACACTAGCAACACGCGATAACTTCATAACAGCGGACACCGCAGGATAGGGGGAACTATGAAGCTTTCCCAGGCGCTTGTATAGGCTTGCCAGGACCAGCGTCACCATGGCCGGGATTCCCAGTCCGCCCTCCTTAAGAGTCGCGATGTCATGCGGCAGATGTAAGAAGGCCTTCGCAAATTGCCGGACCAGTACATCAAAGCGATCGAGCAGGTCGATAGTAAGCCTGCCAAGCATTAGGCGATACGAGAACCGCGGCAAGATGTGCTTTCGGAGCAGTGACAGTTTCTGCTGGGGCTGCAATGGGGCCCGCCTCAATTTTGCCAGCAAAGTTGAGAGCGAGTCGAGGTTGAGCGACAGCTTCCCGGAAGGGTCGAAATTTAACTCCAGGTATTTGAAGGGGTTCGCATGGTCGATAGCTTGGATGGGTGAACCAGCGTGTATGAATTTACATTTACGATCAACGGCGAAAATACGATTGCGTAATGAGGGTACAATACGTGGAACAAACGATTTCTGGGCATTGACTTTGAGGCTGCGCGAAGAGAAAAAGGCAGACGACTGCTCAAGCAGTACGTCCATGCCGGTCTTACTAGAGGCCAACAAGACGAAATCATCCGCAAATCCAAGACAGTTCTCTAATTGATCTCCAATAGGAAAACCGATGGTGGGAGGCAGAGTTGTAAGTAGCTCATCCAACACCTCCCCCAAACAACATGGGGGACACAGAATCGCTTTGCTTTACCCCCCTGGTCATGAAAACATCTTTACACTCACTCGTGCCAGCGCGAATGGAGATGCTACACGAGTCATTGGAGGTGGTCAAAAATCCGATGAACTTCGTGCAAATGTTAAAGCGTTTTGAAGGGCCCTGGCGAGGGAGTGCCGACTGACCGAGTCCAATGCTTTGGATACATCTAACGCAACCGTATTGATCTCAGTCTCGCGACGACGCGCTTTACGGTTGGCAGCGTCAAGTATAAGCGTATTGGTGAGACAGCCATCGGCTGGAATGAAGGCTTTCCGTCGCTCAGATATGTTTATAGAGTGCTGCAGGCGCGCCGCAAGGACGCGATTAAGGAGCCGCGAAAGCACCGAGGCAATAGTGATAGGTCGCCAATTAGTGGGTAAGTGGAGATCGACCGTAGACTTAGACATGAGCGTTGTTCTGTGTACTTTCCATGATAGTGGTATGTCGCCGAACTGCAGGATGCAATTGAAGAGAGCAGCCAGATCAGGCAGGGAAAGACCCCGCACATCCGACACGATCAGCCGGTCTTGCCCTGGTGATGACGACGCGGAAAGTCCGCGTAGATGCTGCTGCTGTTCCTCGGTTGTGATGGGGAACATTATATCCACCGTGTGGATGGGAATAGTGGCGGAGCGTCGCCCTCTTCAATAAGTTTACAAAACATTCGTCTATTTAGACGCCACATACGTTGGTGCCGTGCAACACGTTTGATCTTGATTCGACGCCTGTACCTGGACGCATCAGCGTCCGACCTAGGACACTTCGACGGTCTGGAAAGATGGACTTACTTAAGATGTGAGTAACGAAGGATCATCTATAGGACAACTCAGCATTGGCAGCGATTCGCATCTCCTCTTCACTCCAGTTGCGGCGCTTTCGGTCAATATTCAGCGAAGTGGCATAGGCTTCTATGGTCAGAGAAGATGGAGCTAGAGTTTGAGGATTGAGAAAAGAGTAGAAAAGAGAACAAAAGGGAAAGGAGTGAGAGAAAAAGGAATAAAAAGACGAACAAAGAGTGGACAGAAAAAAAATTTACCCCTCCCAAACCTACCTAGCTTTGGAAGACTATGGTACAACGACGCCACTGCAACAACTCCATGATAGTCCGAAGACTGTCACAGGGCCATCTAGCAGCAATCGGTGATAGGGTCATGTGCCGACCTTCTCACAAGCACATAACGATTCCGATTCGCCTGTATATCGGGCCAATGCGTCAAGGAGCCACCAAACGCTCATTTTTCGGCCGTCAGGTGTTTCCTCTTACAGACACAGCTGGTGGGCCGTAGAGTTGCTTCCATTACAGAGTCAATCATGGGCCGTGCTGTGCCCAGCCCATAGTCCCGTAAGACAGGCAATGAGACACAGAATAGTCGGTTTGAGTGCTTGTAATCTGCTAGCGAGCTTTGACTGTTCAATATGCTCAGGTGCTAGCGTCTACCGCATTCATCCATCATAGTCGGATTCACTCATTCTCCTGTTGGGGCAATGTTCTGACAATAGCTCTGTGTGCTTCCCCCATGCGAACTCAATGTGCGTACTGGACTCGACACACTTGCCCAGCAGGACATCACCTCGGCTGTTGAGGTGCACCGATAGGGCGATGTCGGTAGTGACCGACATCGCGCAGGACTCGCTCACACCTTTCTTTGTGAGTTAGCCATGAGCCATCGGTATCAACCCCACGGGCGAAGAATATGCCAAAGCCTTCTAATATCGACTAACCGAGACAAAGGAAATATCAAATGTTTTCCAGTATCTTCGATTGCAATGCTTTCTTCATCCTGGTGGGGCCAGTCCGCATAACTCCAACATTCTGGTCCTGGGCCCACCCGTCCGTAACTCGTCCTTATGTTTATTCGGAAATACTGCTTCGGAACGTTTCCATCAGAGAACAATCGCACTCGATCGCATCTCGCAATGCGAGTACTTCGCCTCGCGCCGAACTGCAGTGGCAGTGGGTTTAATTTTATATTTTAGATCTTGATTCGACGCCTGTACCTGGAAGTATCAGCGTCCGACCTAGGACACTTCGGTCGGCGCTTCGGTAGAGAGGAGGAGAGACTGGCGACCCCGTCCTCAAGGGCTTGACGGGTGAGGTGTGGAGGACTATTAGAGAGAAAGGTAAATATCAAGGATGAGATTTGTGACAACAACAATGTCTGGTTTGTACAGCTGACCTGCAGCTATTAGACGTGGTTCCTTGAAGACTTGTAGGTCTTCGAAGAGAGTAACAACCAAAGTCTCTTTAGAACCGTGTCGCGGCGTCGGGCGCGAACTCCATGAGTGGAATGACAGGATTGAAGGACATGGTTCAGGGTCTCGTCGTAGGACCCACAGTGGCGGCATCGTTTGACTGTTCCACGTCCACGTGACGACGTCAACCTCGTTTCCAGCCGTCCGAAGCGGAGTTTGATAAGATCGCAGTACTCGCGTCCAGGTGGAAATGGGGATTCACCCAGGACCCAATGCTGGCCAGCAGAATTGGTGCTGAAATCCGAGAGTGGACGACCGTCCGTGGTGGCGTACCACCGCTTTCGCCATGCACTTGACGGACGGTTATTTACAGAAGGCCCAAAACGAGACAGGATAGACAAACATTTATTACGAAGAGTACTAACAAAGCCCAGGTTCATCAGGGCAACAGTGATCGGGTCAAGGGAGCTCTCGAGCTTGCCAAAACGCTGGTAGAGGTTGGCAGGCACCATTCTCAGCATAGAAGGGAGTCCGAGACCACCCTCCTTAATAGAAGTGTGGAACGCCGCGTCCCCTATGTCGTGGGGCAGATGCAAGATGGATTTAGCAAACTGCCTGACAATCGTATCAAATCTCTTCAAAAGTCCAATAGTCATTCGGCCAAGGGTCAACCGATACGAGAAACGTGGGAGCAGATGGGTACGCAGGAGCGAGAGCTTCTGCTGGGGCTTTAATGGAGCACGGCGAAGCTTTTCTAATAGGGCTGACAGTGCGTCGAGGTTAAGAGACAGTTTCCCTGACGGGTCAAATTAATACCCAGGTAAGAAAATGGGTTGGCATGATTGATTACTTTAAGAGGCTTACCACATAACAAGAACCCGAGGTTACGATCTACAACAATTATGCGATTCTTCACGGACGGTACCAAACGAAGGATAAAGGACTTAAGTCATTTAGCTTCAGACCGCGACAATTAAAGAAGGTGGATGAGATCTCTAGGAGAGTATCCATGCCCGATTTGCTGGAAGATAACAGAACCACGTCATCGGCAAAGCCGAGGCAGTTAACAAGTTGGTCACCCAAGGGAAGGTCGATCGCAATGGGCAAGGACGTAAGGAGGTGTCGATTATGATATGAAAGAGCATAGGTGAAAGAGGATCGCCTTGCTTGACCCCTCGAGTCATTTGAACGTCCTTACTTTCCGTGGGACCCGCTTGAATGGTCCTGGTACAGGCAGTATATGAGTTGGATATAAATTTGATTAAATCTGGACAGATGTTGAAGCGCTGGAGCGCACGAGTTATTGAGTGACGACTCACCGAGTCAAAGGCTTTCGAGACATCGAGGGCCACCACGTTCAGCTCAGTCTTACGGCGTCTGCCTCTCAAATGACGGAGTCGAGGATGAGGGTGTTGGTCAGGCAACCGTCGGCAGATATGAATGCCTTCTGCATTGGTGAAAGGGGAACTGCCCGGTGTAACCGATCCGCTAGGATACGGTTCAGCAAACGAGACAACACTGACGCAATAGTAATAGGCCTCCAATTGGTAGCAAGGTGGAGGTCAGAAGTAGATTTGGGAATGAGAGTTGTGCGGTGTAATTTCCAACCGGAGGGAACATCGCCCAGTTCCAGGACGCAGTTGAACAGGGCTGCTAGCTCAGAAGTGGGAATAGTACCCATGTCAGAGATGTACAACCGGTCTGGTCCTGGTGACGAGGACGCAGACAACGCATGAAAGTGGCCTTGAAGTTCAGCGACCGTGATAGCGTACATGGTGTCGACTTGTGGACCTCAAGCGACGAAGGCCGCGTCGTCTTTTGGGGAGGGGGACTCATATAACGTGCGGTAAGAGGAGTCCACCTCCTCACCGGATGGAAAAACAGATGGGAGGTTACCATCCTCAATAAGCTTGCAAAGCATGCGTCTGTCCAGGCGCCACATGCGCTGGTACCGAGCATAGCGTCGTAGTTTGATGCGACGGCGATAACGAGAGTTGTCGGCAGCAGGAGGCGGGCGCTTGGCCCGTCGTTTTGGTAGGAATTTGACGAGACTAGCTATAGTGCCTTCTAGGACACGAGCGAGGTAAGGGGCCTTCGAACGATCTAAGACATTGTCTACTAGGGAAAGAATGGGAAGAGTGTGGATTTGGGAACGTATAGAGGCCACGTAGATGAGGCGATTCGTGGGGTCAAATGGAGGGGGCCGGGGGTGGATGATATCGGCAATTCATGGGAGGGAATCTCCTCAGGTGAGAAGACATCGGTAGTAGGGGGAAGTATGGCATCGGCCAGGGCGGGTGGGAAGAACGAGGCATCGATCACGTCGGAAAGAGTGATTGAAGCTCTTGGTTAATAAACCGCCCCCGGTTTGCTATTTCGGCTGTGGCTGCTATTCGCATCGCTTCCTCACTCCAGTTGCGCCTCTTACGGTTAATAGTAATGGAGGCAGCATAAACATCAAGGTTTGCACGGCACATGTGCAACCGAAGTCCGGGAAATATATCAAACGATTGCGGGCAGTCCGCACATTGATGGGCTAGTCGGGCAGTTAGCAGGGGGCCAGAAAACTTAGGAAAGTGACTGGCAACCCCGTAAATAGAAGAAAAGAAGGAAGTGTGCAGATTGGACGAAGGGGATGACAGGTATTTACATGGCGGCGCCAAGAGGGGTGGTCAGAGAAGGAATTACTACAACAAGAATTAACAGACGAGAAACCATTATACAAATACATAACTGGCTGGTAATCGTGTCCTAAGTCGTGGTCCTAAGACTGCTTGGGTCTACCACCCTCTGGCGAGCCAGGGGCAGCTTGCGTGGGATCAGTTTGGCTTTTCTTAATTCTTTTAGGCACAAGGTTTGATAGGTCTCAGGGTGTGTGGGCCCCCAGCTACATAGAGAGTCTTCTGTACCAGTCCTACGGTTCGTACGTTGTCCGTACCAGTTCTACGGCAATCTCACGTAATATATTCTCATCAATAAGATAATTATCATTTGCTTTCGATGCGGCCGAAGGCAAGCACAAGGGTTAAAGCCTAGTCCAGCCACCCCTGGCAAACATAGACCCGACCGTTCTTCATTCGACTGGGCAGAGGCCGCCCCATGGTTGGCTTGTTTTATCCCGAGTCATTCACCGGTTTACTTTCAGCGCTGGGCGCGCACCCGACGGCATCCGACCGATTTCAGATCTTCAATTGGAACCGCTTAGCGTCGCGGGCCAGCACAGTCTTTTTCTTATTTCGTTAGGCCGCTTTCAATGTGCTCCGCTTCTTTTTATCGAAGGTTTTCCCAGACTGATTGGCATTGCTGGCGGAGCTAGATGGTGGAGTGCTAGGTGTGGACGTAATGATGAGGGAAGTGCACCACTTTTCCCCCACTCCGTTGACCCTTAGGCCGAGGAAACCTCGTTGCCCGACTCTCACTGACTAGAAAGTAGCGTAAGCCGAAGATTTAGCTTAGCCAACAGGCTATTGACGCGTGTATTCAACACACTCATTCCCCATTTATGGATGGGTATCCGAGAGAACGGCTGCGTTCAAAATCATAAACTAATCACAAAGAGATTACAAGAAATAAAAAGTCATGCACTACATCGACATATATCGAGGCGTCGGATAGTCAATGGAAATAACGAGGAGGTAGTATGGTGCCCCGACCCCCTAAACGGGTTACAGGGATGCAATCCCCGGTCATGGGGGCACCACACCGAGAGGTCAAAGGTAAACAGCAGTAAAAAAATGGGTGCAGAAGGAGGCATAGGAGAACGCAACAAAGAACGGGACAGGACAAGCAAAGACGACGGGGTCATACACCAAATAGGGTAACACTGGCGACGAGCAGACATCAGACTGATATAAAATAGTACAGTAGTAAATAAAGTAGTACAAGCAGAACACAGTGCAAGCAGAACAACAGAGGCATATGGACAAAATAACGCACGCACAAGGGACCAGAAGTTGGGAAAACATAAGGGACGAAAACGAGGCAAACCGGTGGTAGGAGGCCAAAGGAAACACGGGAAAGAGGTCGTCACACGACGGCACACAGAGGCCCGAAAGCAGCGCAAACTTAGACACGGGCAATGGACGAGAATAATTCTAGACACGTCATGAAAATACATAAATGTAAAGATATAAACATTTGAAGACAAACAAATACTATTTACAACAGAAGAACCGCCACATACGAATTGTCCAGGGCATTGACAGGATCACGAATTCATGACGCGTCACCTTCGCACGGGCAAGCTTCAGGATGAGATCGTGTTTGGCCCAAAAGCATCCGCGACCTGACAGGACGAACGGCATATGTACAACAGGCTTCTTATTACGAAGCGACTGGAGCAATGCCTCAAGTTCGCTAATTCGGTACTTCGATACTTTAGATTCTGCAGCACGGTCGAGACAACAAGGGGAGTCACCGGATGACATCAACCACTGCAATCTGCTCAGGTGACACTACTATTAGGTCCGGCTTATAGAGTTGCAGTCCAGCAATCAGCCGAGGCTCTTTGAATACCGTTAGACCGTCCTGCTTAATCAATAGCTCATGTAGCTTGCGGAGAACGACATCATGCCGCCGAATGCGGAGGCCATGCGTAGCTGGGCAAACCTGTAGGACGTGATTGAGCGTTTCGTCCCACTCACCGCAGTGTCTGCATGTTTTGGCGCTTGGGCGACCTCTTGACGTGAGAGAGTCATAGTTCAGGTAATTTATTCTCATAACAATATCATATATACCTCGAGATAAATTAAGATTTGCTTTGTTTCGGCCGAAGCCGGGCACAAAGCTTAAAGCCCAGTCCACCGCCCCCTCGCAACAGCGATTTGACGTCGATTGCACTGTTTTCTTCATCTTAGTGGGCCCAGTCCGCATAACTCCAACGTTCTGGTCCTGGGCCCACCCGTCCGTCGCTCATCCATATTTTGTTTTGTTTTCGGAAATACTGTTCAAGAACGTTTCCATCAGAAGCCAGTCGCACTCGATCGCATCTCGCGATGCGAGCACTTGGCCGCGCGCCCAACTGCACTGGCAGAGGGTTAATTTTATTCATTTTATTCAATTTTTCCATATTTAATTTGCGGGCCTCAAATGCCTCCCCCTTCCTCAGAAGAATTCGTCTCAGTTAGACACGAATCAATCTCGGAGAATTGCGCGACTTTCTCCCAGACCGTTACACATTGGATAGTGCAAAGCACCATTGCCCAACTCTCGCCGCTTGGAGGCTGTGTAGCCGATGATTTGGTGCTACCTACAGGACGCACCTTTTTAACAATGTATTTGAGGCCGCTATGGATTGAGGATTCCAACCCGCTACACGCGTTACAGGGGTTCGACCCCGGTTGTTGCCGCCTGCACTGCACAGCGACAAGAGAGCCCATACCATCAGCCATTACAAAATTTGCTCTTGCTTTTTGAAAAATAAATTTCGTGGAGGGCTTGAACCACTGCACAGAAAAATTACTACGGTTAAATTTACAATGCCTCACGATGTCGGGAGCCGGAGCGCTCGCAGAAGCGCCAGATGGCGTGTCCACCTTCCAGGGCAACAACCGCCAGAACCTCGATCTGTCGCCTTGATAAGTTGAATGCGTCCCTCAGGGCTTTCTCGGAGCGTGCAGCTATGGCCCCCCTCCAGTTGAGGATCAGCGCGGTGACGTTGACGTCAGTGGCTCCGGTGGTCGCTGTGATCCATTCTCGCACCTCGGTGTCATCGTACTTTTTGGACTTGCGGTCGTGCGCCACGTCCAGGTCGATGTGGTCCGCTGATATTTGCACATCGATCAGGACGGCGGACTTGCCTTTGACTGCGATCAGGTCCGGTCTTAGTGTGCCAGCGGATGTGGGTATTGTGCGTTCCAGGAGGGTTGCATGTGTAGGTGTGATGATGGTGTCAAGGTGATGTAGTACGGTGTTGTGCCGTTGAATGTGGGGTCTTTGGGCGTCTGGGCATGTTTGCATGCGGTGAGACAGGGAGTCAGCCTTTGCGCAGTGATCGCATGTAGTGGGCTTCGTCGGGTGTCCTCGGGCGGACCTTTGCTTGGTTCGTAGCGTGCTGAGACGCGTATGGATGCATTTAATGTATGAAGCCCCTGTGGCTGGACCTAGGCCCGACGTAACCCAGCTGCTAACTTTAGGCCCTTGGCTGTGGAACGTCAGATCTGCACCGTCTACGGAGAGATGTAGGTGTGTCTGCATTGCGGCTGCAATAGCTTGTTTTGAGGCGAGTTGCTGGCCTCGCCAGCGCGGCAGTCGCGACCAGCGGTTCATTTCGTCCGCAAAGGCAGATGTCGATGTTACTGCACCTAGGACGGGGTCGAGGCCGAGGTTCGCGCGCGCATGGACACGAAGAAGTCGGTCTCTCTTCTGGACAAGGACCGTAAGCAGGAGGGACGGAATGCCGAGCCCGCCGCTGTGTGTGTCTGCGTGGAATGCTGCTGTGGGTGCGTCTTTTGGAAGGTGTAGCCAGGTGCGTATTGCTGTGCGTGAGAGTTTGTCCATTCGAATGAGTTGTTTCGCGGTGGTGTGTGTTAGGGTTAGTTCATGTGTTAGTGCTGGAAGGAGGTGTACGCGCAGGATTTATATGCGTTGTTCGGGTTTTAAGGGTGCATGGGTGATGTTGTGAAGGCCGTTTTGGAGTCGCGTAAGTGTTGTGCCGCTGTGTTTGTTCGCGCTGATGAGTAGTCCGAGGTATTTGTAAGTGTCAGTGATCGATAGTGCGGGTATGATACCCTGTGTGGAGATGATGTGGTGTGTGGGGTTGCAGAGGCATTTCTTGACGTGTGGTGATGTGTCTATGCGTAGCGAGGCTGATTTGCCTGCGTTAATGTGTAGGCCAGAGAGTGATAGTGCGTGCTCTAGTTGTGTGAATAGGACTGTAAGTGCATGTGGGTTGGAGGTGATTAGAGCAACATCGTCAGCGAAGGCTAGGTGATTCACCGAGCAGGCATTGGTCAAGGGAAACCCTAGGTTCGGATCAATGTAAGATAGGGCCCAGTCCATCACAGCGTTGAATACGAAAGGGGATAGTGGGTCACCCTGCCGCACTCCCCGCCGCGGATGGACTGGATCACTTTGCTCCCCGCCAACGACGAGCCGTGTTGTGTTGAGTGCGTAGGTGTTAGCGAGGTATGTGGTGTATAGGTGGGGAACGCCGAGTCGGTGCGGTGCGTGTATTGCTGTGTCGTGTTGGACAGTGTCAAACGCTTTCGCGACATCAATGAAGCATATGTTTAAGGGGGTGAGTTTTGTTTTGCTTCGGCTTAGTATGTGTCTGAGTATTAGTGCGTTGTCAGGACGCCCGTCGCCCTTACGGAAGGCTTCCTGACGTGGTGACATGGGGATGTGTGCGTTAAGGCGGATGGCAAGTATGCGGTTCATGAGGCGGATGACGATGGAGGCCATAGTTATGGGGCGGAATTCTGGGGGTGTTGAGGATGAGGATGATTTGGGGATTAAGATGGTGGTGGCTTCGTATAGTAGTTGAGGGACAACGCCTGCAAGTAACCATAAGTTAAAATGCGCAGCGAGGATGTGACTGGGAATGGATTTGACGATGGCTTTGGTTATGTGATCGGGACCGGGTGCTGTGTTGTCCATTGACGATTTTCGGTGTCAATTTCTTTAGGTGTGAATGATGTTAGTAGTGCGTCGGGTGTGGGGTGGATGGGGATGGGTTTGCGAGTGTCAGGAGTAGTTGTTTGTTCTAGAAGGGGGCGCCAGAATGATTCTTGTGTTGTGAGTGGTAGTGTGGGTTGTTGCGTGTGCCAGTCGCCTGAAAGGACTTGTTGCGCGCAGCGTGAGCGATTGCGTTTGTACAGGTGCTGAATGCGTGCGTATTGTTTGTGACGTATTGTGCGTTTCGTTGTGTGTGAAGCTTCGTTGTGACCCGCTGTGTTGGTTTTGGCGCTGCGCGTGGGTTTCGCTGGGAGGGTGAGACGCTGTGTATTATTCGCTCCTCGCGCAATTATAGGATTAGGTGAGGTATCAATAGGATCAGGCACAGGAACAAAGGCGGCGGGATTACCGACCATTGTTTCGCCGCTCGCTAATCCCTCGCGCGGGATGTGAATGATTTTTTCCGCTGTGAGAGAGAATTTGCATGATTTTGCGAGAATTTTTTCGTGCCACGTGGCGAACTCGGCATCCACCAGGGCCTGAATGTCGTGTGCGTTACTACTCGAAACCAAGTCCGAAATGGATAAAATTTTGTCTGGTGGCAGGCATATAGCACCTGCATCTGCGGACAGAGCGGCGAGCAGCAATTGCGTGTGTGTAGTGTGCTGGTGAGTAGCAAAGTTGGGAGTGTTAGGCGAGGGTTGCGAGGTAGTGAATGCGTTGGGGGGGGGGTCTTGGGTGGGTGGCAGTGCAGGTGTAGTATCACAGCTAGAGCCAGCAGAAGCAGAAGGTGTAGCCAGGGAGGCTAGGATAGCCCGATACTCCGGTTTCTTTCGCTCGCTTTGATCGATTCAACGGTGCAGTGTTGGAAAGCGGCAAGTGAGTGCAGGTGTTTGTTCACTGTCCGGGGATTCGTGTGAGCTAGTTCAGCTGTGGCGAGCAGAATACGCTCTTCTTTCGACCAGTCATAATGTTTAGGAGCAGGTAAAGCGGTGCTTGCATGATAGTCGGTTGGGTGGGCGCGACGTTCGTGAAGCGATGTGCCTCGTTGCGTTGGAAATACTGCAGCACAGAAACGGCATGAAATCATCTTACCGTAGTAATTCTCCGTGGATCTCGTCTCTCCAGTCTGTGGACTCGAGTGTTGATTCAAATGTTTTTTCAATAGTTAAACGAGATACTGTTTTCAGTAAGTGCACAAAGTTGTAATTTTTCCTCGTGGCTCAATGGCCGCCACGCGCACTTCCAGCCCGCATGAGAGCTTAGCGGGAACTAAGCGAGTCATTCTTGCTCCCGCCGTTTACCCGCGCTTGGTTGAATTTCTTCACTTTGACATCGAGAGCAGTGGGCGGAAATCACCTTGCGTCAACACCGTTTCCGGCCATCCCAATGGTATGTTGTAATTAAATAGTCGGATTCCGCCTTGTCCGTACCAGTTCTACGGTAATCTCACGTAATATATTCTCATCAATAAGATAAATTACATATGCTTTCGTTGCGGCCGAAGCCAAGCACAAGGGTTATAGCCTAGTCCAGCCACCCCTGGCAAACACAACCAGATGTCAATTGCATCTAGAACTTCCTCAAATGAGCCACCGCGCATATCTTGACATTCCGGCGTCGTCCCATCCCGAACGTCGACTCTTCCGTAAAACAGTTTTCATTTTGGAGATGCTGCCTCTACCCGGCCGTCAATTCTTGAGGGCACTTGAACTCATATCGCGTTGCAAGTACTTGACCATGCTTCCACTTCAATGGATGAATATATAATTTTTTTTTGTAATTCACATTAGCTTGGTCTGAATTGCTTCCTCTTTCCTCAAAAATTAGTAGCCTAGCTGAGAGTGACACGGGGGGGGGGGGGAAGCGGCGCGCTAGGTGCTCGACTCGAATTGATCTCGGAGAGGTGCGCAACGTTCTCCCGCACCGTTACACATTGGCCTGTGCAAAGCACCATTGCCCGACTCTTTCCGCTAGGAGGCTGTGTATCCGATGGTTCGGCAAGACCGAGTCTTATGACCGTGTCTATAAAAATACATAGCAAATAAACGAAACCATACATGTACTGACGAGAGGAGGGGCAAGCAGAGTGATGAGTGGGTTTGTCCGATGGGAGCTCATCCCCGGAGAATAGCTGGGTCACGGGGGCAAAACCTCTTCAAGAGAAACAAGTAGGGCGGCAGTCAGCTCGTTCTTGATTGAAATATACGCTGGAGATTTGCGTAGTCCCTTGATTGCGTCAATAGTTCGATCGGGGAAAAGGGACAGAATGTGTTGGTTAGCAAAGCGTCCGGTATATGCCGACTCCGCTGCAGCCGCAATACGCATTCCCTCAGCCGACCTATTTTTCCGCTTAGAGTTTTCACAACGAGAGTTAATACACATTTTACCACTATACGCGAAGACAGCCTTGAATTCCGTTGAGGCAAGAGAACTGGTGGTGTCCATTTCGGTTGGACTACCTGACGAGCAGGTAGGTTGAGGGTTAGCTAAAGATTTGTTAATTCTAGTTTTTCTTGGCACAATTGTAAGTTTTACCTTAGGGGGTTGTGAGCCCCCCCCCCCGGTGGTCACGAAGCAATTTTGTCATCCCGCCACAAGGGCAATGCTTCAGGTGAAGGACACTACGGAAACATGCCTGAGGCACGGGTCAAAAGACATAAAGGATAGTAGATGATGGAGGTTAAAAAAGAGAAGGAGGACATGACGAGGTGAAGGAAAGAGTAGAATATTAGACTCAAGACTGGAAAAGATAAAGAAAAAAAAAACAATAAAACAAAAAAAATTCGATCGGTCATCGACTCCACGGGTTGGTCGAATAGATGTAGGTAGAGCGCCGGCAAAGACTTTCACAGCTGTCACCATTTGACTACTCAGGATTCGGCCGTCTCAGAGTCAAGGTCTGGGAACGACCGACTCCAGCATTGTCATTCTGACCAGTCCATTGTATTCCATTGCTGTATTCCATTGCAAGCCTCTCCTTTCTCTTCACTTATAGCGTAGTTTTCATGGCTCCAAGACGCTTCTGTGGAGCAAAGTAGATATAAGAAAGTGGACTTGGATCTTCCCAGGGTCCTGTCAGCTGGGGAGCCGTTGGGCTGATATTTCGGCCGGCGATTGGGAAAGGTCTTCTAAACTCACCATCTCTAGTCTTGGGACTTGACTTAAAACATGCATGTCTTTTTCAACCACCCCACGTTTGGTACGGCACAGGCGTAGGCCAACGAGATGGGAATAGACGTATCAATGGTAAAGCCGGCATTGGTTATAGGTTAGTCTTGAGCCTGTACCTAGATATTGAATTCGAGGAAAGGCTGGGGACTAATCGCGCCTGGCCATCACCAAAGCGACGATTTAAAGGCGCTTTCTCTATGCTTCTGGTGGCGTGTCAACGTGACTCAACTTAAAGTATTTCTAACCGCAGGGAGTAGAGTAGCATCCCTTGAGTTTTTGCACCCGCTTATTTCTCCCTTCCCTTTATATATAACAACAATCATGCCAGTCGTCAGTTGTATTAACCACTCGTTGGCATGACCGGCTTTGACATCTATTGCGGCAGGTGTAGCCAACATTCTTCAGCAAATGATATTGCTGATGTTTTTCCTTCCTCGTACCCAGTTATTCCGCCATAAATTGTTTTGTAGTAGTTATTGCAACCTTCGCAGCTTCTTACAAAGGAAAGCTCCGTTCAACCAAAAAATCCTCTAGTTGTTGCTATTGTTGTTCTTGTCGTTGTTTCACGAAATTTCTCTGACCCATTATCTACGATATTAGAACTTGCGTAGCTCTGTTTTGATCGTTTGATCGTATGCATGTTTTTTTTGTGCGGTAGTCTTACATGGAAGTTTCATTTAGGGCCAAACATTAAGTGCATTGCATCATTGTGCGGATCCCCTTTTGTTTGTTGCTCCTAGCCTAAGGACATTTTGAACAGACACGCCCGTATAGTACGGAAACTCCCCATGAATCCCCCGCGTTTGTGAAGGTGGTGTTTACCAAGTGGCATTTTCTTAAGCGTCTTCAGTTAGGCGGAGTCTCGGGTGTGTAGTGATACTTGCGAGTAGATTTTCAGGGTTCATCTGGGACGAGCATCGAGCACTAGGTCGTAAATGGGAAAGCCTAAGCCTTATTATTCATGTTATTTTATTGGATTTTGATTGTCGTTTCCTTCCTTTAGTATTAGTTTCTTTTTTTGTATCTTTTTTGCAACACCTCGTCTCGTCGTTTCTTTTTTCCGAAAGCTTTTGTTCGCCGTAGGCCATATTTGTGTGAAGGCGCTGGTTCGTGAAAATGCGTTGAAGTTTCGCAGCTAGAATGTTAATATTTAGGAACTTTGAACATGTTCGGTATTACCATATTGTTATATGTTATCGATGTTTTGCGCTGGAGTTAAAAGATTTGCTTGTGTAAATTTTTTGAATGCGTTGTACTGTAGATATGCAAGTACGCTGCTTGTTTCGCTATAGAAAACTGTTAGGATTGACGATGTAAGACAGTCAAAAGCTCATTAAGTTGATTAAGACTGAGGTTTTTTATTTATCTTAAGCCTTGTGGTGTTATGTATAATTAGGCTTTCTTTGGTTTATGCTTATAAACGCTTCCGTGGGTTTTGCTTTATTAGGGGTTCGTGTTTGTAAGACTTGCATGCCTATAAGCTAATGAACGCTGACGTGTGTTACGTTTATTTAGGCTTAGGCGGTTTTTGCCTATTAAGGCTTGCTTGAGTTTTGCTTACTTAAACTTGTTTGGTTGATGTTTATTCTTTTCCTGGTTTATGGTTCATATGACCTGGCAATTTTTCCGACTTCGGCTTAAGTGTTTTATAGTTGTTGAGGCTTGCGCGGATTACGTTCATCAAGGCTTGTGTAGTTGAGGTTTATTAGTTTTGCGTGCGTTAGTGTAATTTTTGCGTTGGTGTTTTAATGTGAAGTTTTTGTGTTAGTGTTTATTTAGGCTTAGTGGTTTTTGCGTATTAATACTTCTGTGGTTTATGTTTGTTAAGGCTTAGGTTTAGATGTTTGTGAAGATTTTTTTATGACTGCAATTTTATTTAACGTTGTTATACAGTGGCTGTCAATTTAATGCGTGTAACCATGGAGGTACGTTCGTCCTCATCTAATATGAAAAGAGTTACTTGAGCCAAAAAATCTTACCTTAGAAAAGAAAGCAATGTGTCATTTTTGCATGTAGTATCTTTACCAGTTAGTACCTATTATTTGTCGTTTTCGATTGTGCCATCACATCAAAATTATGCTGCAGTATGTAATTAATTCATATTTCTATTTGCATAATAACTGTTGCTCCTTGAGGTGCATGTCTATTGCCAGGTGAGGAATCGGTGAGTTTCTTTTTAAATGTCAGTAATGATTATATGTTAGGGTTCGTTTTGTATCTCTGGAACTATATCTAAGCGTGCATAATCTGCAGTTATTTTTATGTGTTTATTTAGTTGACTGTCGTAAGTAGTGGCATCAACAGCAGTATTCAAAGAATTGGTGTAACAACGCAGTAAGACGTTTCTATCTTCTTTTGCGTGTCCAAGATCAATCCTAATGTGGCATAGTCTCTGCATCTCTCAGCAATTCAAGCTAGGGAGGTTTTGCATTAAGATCACTATTGGTTCTTTCACTGCTTGGCGATGGCTATGAGACTCGTGTAGAAAATTAATTTATAAATTTTATAGAAAATTATCATGAAAATGTGATTGACAAATGAAATCAATCTGGAGAGTCGCGACTACGTTTCCATGATACTTCCTATTGATTGGAACAAAAACGGAATTTTAAAATATTTCGCGTCTAGACTAAGAGGCATTAGAAGTGAAAACTAACCCGTGCTTCGGGACACACTTTAGCAAAGGATAGGAGAATTATCATAAAAGTTATTTGCGCCTTAAGGAAAAAACAAGAACCAAACCAAACAACCAGGTTGCCGAAATCAATGTTTTAGCATGCCTTGCGTCAGGCGTGGTGTTCTCTTGGGTTGAACAAAAGGCTGATCATAAAAAATAGCTGTCACGAAGTTTGTACCGAAGGGCTCCAATGCACAAAAACCATGAAGTTATAAGAACGTCCTTAAATGCGCGCATGCACTTCATGCCAAACGTGTATTCAGCGGATCAAAATTCTCATGACGTCATTACTAGGTTTTTTTTATGGAGTTGGCGCTCCCATGACCATATAGGGCGCCTCCCGTTATCTAACCTTCGTCCATTGAGGCTGACTTGCCGCGATCCAGTTACTTTATTATGATTACTGTTAGAAATCAATAGTCTGTTCGAAATCAATTCATTTCATTTGCGCTACGTCCAGGAAACTACAAGAAGGCTTGTGCCACCATGTTACACAAGCTTTAATATATTTTTTGCTATTTCTGTGCAGAGTTGGCCCACCCACACCACCCCCCACACCAAACACACACAAACGCAACCTCATCCATACCATTCTACTAAGCATGCTAGGGCCTTGATAAGTCTTACGTTGCGGGGATGTTTGTGTTCCAGCTTTTCCATTTTTTTTTTATTTAGTTAATGACTTTATTGCCGAACATCCCAAAGTTGTCTGTGTACTTCTAGGGTGCGACTTCCATTGGGTGTAAAGGTTGTTCTCAAATGAGCCCACCCTGCTCCAGTTGTTCACCATCAGCTGTTGTTCGCACCACTTTGCGACTTGTTCCTGATACCATGATCTTTGATTTAGACTTGCATATATGCTTACGTCTGGTAAATTGCAAGCCATATGTATGCATTTGACCATATTATTGCAGTTCATTCTGTGATGTGGCAAAGCAATACTGCATCGATCTCTATGTTTAACGTTAGGCAGTGAATATGCTGCAACTTATTTTCTTGCAGTTGATTTTTGTTTTAATATTAAGTTCATTCCTTATGTCTACAATATGAAGAGTTAAATCTGTAACAATCATGGTTATCTGCAGTTTATTATGTGAGATAGTGTTAACGACCTTTGTATTCTCAATGAGACAGGAACAATTGTTCATTGAATTCCCATCCCTTCTCCATGATCATTCGTAAATTGTCCATTTCATCCCAGTCTCCTGTTCCTGCCCTTAAGCCTGTCTTCTCTTCTGTATCTATAGCCAACCTTATTTCAGATTCAAACATGTCCTTCGTTGTCCTAAATGTTATTCAATCATGGTTGAATTCAACTTGTAACTTTCCATTCAAACGAGTTTCAAAAATGGCCAGTCGCTGCTAGTTTCTCTAGCTAGACCCAGCTTGAGTGGCCCAGTTCTTTCTTGTCCTGAACATATTGGCATTCAATCACAGTTATCGATGCAAAATTGACTTAGCCTCTTTAAATAAATTTTCCAAGATGATGTTTTCCAGCTATGCTTTCAATAGATGCATTTAAGCCAAGCATTGAATTGCCCCATAATGATCTTGATATCCTGTTTGTGTATCACATTGATTGGATCCTGTAAGGACCCATTAAACTCTTTGTACTCAACATCTGTTGCTGATGAGGTATCTCCATGGGTCTTGGTTCTAATGAACAAGGAGCAAACACAAAATCCTGAGTGACTCTCAGTTTTCTTGTAAGCCTGGAGGACTCACCAAACTGGCCAAAGAGCATATGCCTGGATTAACACGTAATATGTCATACCTGACGTTTCATTTGTATGTTCTTCCGATGCCCTGCGATCATGACGTATGTGGAGCTTTTTGTTATTGTCATTTCAGTAAGGCTGCCAGTGATTACTTTGATCTTGTCATGCAATTTATTATAAATAAAATTTCTCAATTTATTATCCAGGCACTGGCCTGTAGCTGTCCTCCTCTCTGTTACATCCACAGATTTTGTTCCACATATGCCTTGAATCACTGGCCTATGAATAATTTTCTGCCCGACTGTTTAGCCCATTGGTTATATACTGGTATATATGGTTATATACTTTGTCTTTGGAATATTATGGGTTTGTTGTCATTTGGTGATCCATTTCTTACATGTGCATACACGTAATACGTAAGATATATTTTGATTGAATTATATGCAAGTCCAGATAGTGCTTCCTGTATTTCATCTGAGTCGTTTTGGAAGACCAAATGAGAAAGCCAAGACAGAAAATTTAAGTCAGCCGTTTGTGTGCAGTTCTACTTAGAATTGCTAATTCTGTACGTGCGTCTGCAAATGATCTACAAAATTTATTACTTACAAGACCTTGTGCATTGATTTGTAGCATTTTCATACCTGTTACGAATTTGTTTATGACTGGTTATTGTCTACTTTTGTGTAATTTTATACGTTTTGACTGGAGAATAGATTAATCGAAGCAAAACTCTGGTTTTAGCTTCGATTTTGCCATGCTGCGTCCGGCTATTGCATTTTGAATTCTAAATGAGGAACAGAGCCATTCTTAGTGAGCCAACTAAGCTACGGGCAGACTTTAGGCGCAGATCTGTGAAGCAGAGCATCTGGAAGCTACGATTTCGAAACTTTCTATCTTGATCATGTCAGTAATAGAAACCAGTAATACCTTGAAAGACTGGGTGTATGGGCATTAATCTACACCGTTTATATTAAGATGAGGTACGACTCTCATGTCTTTGAAAGATAGCAGGGCATAGAACTTAAGCGAAGTAGATCTTAGATATCATCGAGAAATGCACAAAGCCACTTATTTTGTTGATTGCATATAAATTTTGAAGGCAGTTCTTATACAAACAAGGCACTTAGATATCATTTGATTGGATTCGAACAGTTTTTTTTTCGTTAAATATACGCTGAACAAGTCAATTCCGTAAGTGACAACCTCTTGAATGATTACAATAACAAAAATGCTGAAAACATGTGTTACAGGGGATATAATTGGCTCACAGCAGTGAGGAATTTGGCGAAAAGATCCTCTCCTCTAAGTCTATTGCGGAACATGAACTCATATGAGTACGACTGAAACAAATCGTGTGAGGTACCAAACTGCCATTTCAGCTGCCACTTCACCCGCATCCGCATGTTCTCGATATTCTGCGTGTAGATGTCGGGGTCATTTGGATTAACAAATTTTCGTTCATGCACGACGACATCGTGTAGATTCCACCGTCACTTTCTTCAATGTTCATTTTTAGTTTCATTATTTGTTGTGTTTAAAATAACCAGGCTATTTCCATCTCATTCATGCATCCCACCTGCAAGCAGGAACAAGTCGGCCTGTTTCTGCATATAGGCTAAGGCGATTACGATCTTGTCCGTTGGCGAATTCTTAAAACAAGGCGTCCGTACGAAAAGTAGCATTGAAAAAAACTAAAGTATGCTTCTAAGCTATTTAATAGCGACAAAGTGCCAGATTTTTTATATTATTCAAACAGCTGTGTAAGTTTTTACGAGTTCTGTCACATGGCATTTCCAGCTCAATGAAGAATCAAGCAGGACCCATAGGCAATTAACTTTATTAGCTAAGAATATTCTCGAGTTTGCAAATCTCAAAAAAAAACAGTTAGTCTAGATTCGGTCTTTTTATTTGCTGGTTTGAAAAGAATTTTGGTCCTTGTCGCATTTAAGGATAAGCTTTCAGCACAGATCCTGTCAGACATAGTTAACAATCCAAACGTTAGTGATTTCCGTATGCTTTCTAATAAAGTACGGCTGAGTATTATGTAAGTATCTTCTGCAAAATATTGTGCAACTAAATTAGTGAGGCAGTTCCAAAAATCATAAAGCTTAATCGCGAAAGCAAAATTGCTAAAAAAATCTAACGGAAAAGATAGGGGCACTTGAAGAGAGGGTTTGCCGTTTCCTAATAGATGGCTCTATATCTCTCGCGTACGGCTTATGTTAAAAATTCGAGATTTTCGGTTTTTGGAAGTGAGAAATATCCTGACATCCTACCACTTTTCCTTAGAAAACGCGATGTGATTGACTGGGTTGTTACTTTTGAAAGAAGGCGGCTCTCAGAGTTCTTGCGAATGTCGTTTATAACTGCTTTGGCCAATATATAGCTATCCGGACGGATGTTCTTACCATAACTCGTGCTGCGGTGAATCGAAACGACGTCTGGATTCTTAGGACGTTAAAGACACCTACAATATGCCACTTTACCTTGCAGAAATCGAGAAGATAGAAAGTAAATACTGAGGCCGTA